>JAOVYX010022590.1:0-14441 GCA_035668315.1 Drosera spatulata
CTAAACATATAAACCTAGCTAATCGTGGCGAAAGTTTGCTGAAAAGACTCTCGAAGCACGTGAAATGACGACGAAACATGAAATACAGCTTTTCGAGGTCCTGAATTTCCATTCTTGCAATTCTTCCTCTTTTCTTCTTTAATTTCCATGCCAATCTGCCATAAAATCAAACATACAGCAGTACCAACATTTCAAAGTGAAAATGAAACTAAAAATGCAATTTAGACGATACAAAGGGAATAAAAACAAACGTTTAGAATAACGAAATGATGTGTGATTTCATCCACATATCGCATTTATCATCTCTTTAAGAGTGTGATTTTTATGTTCAGCTACTCCATTGGATTGAGATGAGTAAGGAGCAGTCGCTAGATGAATAATGTCACGTTCAAGACGAAACTTATCAAAAGACGCTCCATATTCTCCACCTCTATCGCTGCGAATCATCTTTATTCGTTTATCAAGCTGGTTTTTGACTTCACATTTATATTGTTTGAAAACATCCAAAGCTTGATCCTTGCTATGTAACAAGTAAACATAGCAATATCTTGTGGAATCATCAATAAATGTTATGAAGTATTTCTTTCCCCCTCTAGTTTGCACATACTTTAAATCACACAAATATGTGTGAATTAATTCTAGAGGTGAAGCGCTTCTTTCCACCTTGGAAAAAGGAGCCTTAGTCATTTTCGCTTCAACACATATTTCACATTTATGTGTGTTAACGTCGAAGGAAGACAAAAGATCCAAACTTATTAATCTTTTCAAAATGTTATAATTCACATGTCCTAATCTAACATGTCATAAATTAGAACACTTAATCAAGTAAGTAGAAGATTTGTCTTTATTTATATCAAAGTCACGGATTATAGACATTATATTCATCTTGAATAGGCCATTATCTAAATAGCCCCCGTCTACATACATGCTAACCTTAGACAGTACAAACTTATTAGCTTCAAATATAAGCCTAAATCCAGTCTTAGACAAAAAGGGGCCGGAAACTAGATTCTTCCTAATGTCGGACACATGCAGCACATTCATGAGAGTCTGTTCCTTGGCCGAGGTCATCTTCAATACGATCTTGCCAATCCCTACTACTGATGATGTAGAAGAGTTTTTCATGTAAAGATCTCATCCAGTGACAAGAACATATGATGAAAACATCTTTTTATCAGCACAAATATGACGAGTGGCTCCAGTGTCCACCAACTACTCTCTCGGATTGTCTACCATGTTAGCTTCAAAAACAACAACAAGGGAAAAATTCGAGAGATCGATTGGCACCTTTTCGTCTTCCACTATATTGGCACGATCTTGCTTGTGTTGATTGTTGTCCTTCTTAAGCTGACAACAATCACGTGCTCTATGATTCGACTTCCCGCAGTTGAAGCATGTTCCATTGAACTTCTTCTTGGCCGAATCTCCCCTCTTATGGTCATTCTTGGGGAGCTTCCGCTTCTTGCTCGAACTTGATTCCACCAAGTTCGCTTTTGCCTCCATTGGTTGTTTCCTCGTCCTGTTCTCATTTTGGCGATTGTCCTCTTCAATCCTCAATCTAACGATGAGGTCTTCAAGCTTCATCTCCTTGCACTTATGCTTGAGATAGTTCTTGAAGTCCTTCCACAGAGGAGGCAGTTTTTTGATGATAGCTGCCACTTAGAAAGTCTCGCAAAGCTTCATTCCTTCTACAAGAATATCATGTACAATGATTTGAAGCTCTTGTACTTGACTTACCACGGTTTTGGAGTCCACCATCTTGTACTCGAGGGACCTTCCAACCACGAACTTTTTCTGGCCGGCATTTTTCATCATGTACTTCTTCTCTAGGGACTCCCATAATTCCTTAGCGATCTCAATAACACTATACACATTGTACAATGTGTTTTCAAGACCGTTTAGGATATAATTCTTGCACAGAAAGTCTCCTTGCTTCCATGTAGTTTGATCCAACAAAACCTTCGGATTCATTTCTCCCTCAGCAACTTTTGGCGGATCCTCGATGAGGAATTTCACTAAACTCATGCAGGTAAGATAAAATGGCATCTTCTGCTACCATCGTTTGAAGTCCACCCACGTGAACTTCTCTAGTTTCTCTAAGGGAGTCAGAGCAATCAGGGTAATTGTTGTACTACTCGTTGCCATTTCTTTCTGTATGCACAACAAAGAAAAATGATCAGTTATGTGAACAAAGTAGTACGTCAACACAACAACAAAGTAAGACAAATGGTCCTTCTCAATAATGCAATCGGTTCGTAGACTTAGCAATCAAATCCGTAGGCTATGCAAGGCAAAGCAATCGAATTTGTAGATGCGGTAATCAAACCGTAGGCAATACGATGTAACTAATGCTTACGGTTCTGACGACGACCATCTCCCAAGATACAACGACGACTTGTTCTATGATGTAGCACTACAATGCAGAAGATCAGTGTATCACATAGTGCTTCGAACTCTCTCCATAGAACAGGACGTAACTACGATGACAATGGTCTTTGATGTGACTTTGACTAGAAATTATTTTTTGGAAAGCAGCGGGACTGTTTTGGAAACACAGAGAAAGAGGAATGGAAATGAGATATGTTGCAAACAGTTCCAGAGGGCTATTTATATGGAACACTGCATGGGTTCCAGATCGTGACACGTGTCATAATCATACTGCAAAACAAAATCTGACAAGAACAACCGTCAAATGGTCAACAACACTCCAAAAAAATGTTATTAAACTTTAGACAAAAAATATACTATTTAGTGGACCCGGGCGCTCGATCCGATCCAAACCGAGCCGGGCTGAGCCAACGCGCGCGCGTGTATGTTTGAGCCTCACCTAGGCTCTCCCCCTCACACAAAATTGGGTACCCCTTGGGTCCCCAAATCCATTTCCAATAATACCATATATAAGGTACACTATACCTTACAAGAATTCCAATGTGGGTAAGGTGCACCACATGTACATTTTTCTCTTCGTATGAGCTACTTTGGCATTGATTTTTCATTCATTCGAAATTAATTTTGAGAACTATAACATACTACAATCATCCACTTAGAATGTAGTTTCCAATGAGCCCAAAATAGTCCCAATCCGATGATTGAAACTAGATCAAAATTACGGTCAAACAGACCGATTTTCAATAGTATTTTCACATTTGTAAATTGAATAAGACAAATATCAAGTGAAAAAACAAAGATAAAGGAATAATGTTCACTGATGCGCCTAAATCAAGCACATAGTCTGGAATAGTGATATTATCAATAACACATGGAATAGAGAATACTCCAGGATCTTATTCTTTTAGCCTTCTTTTGTCACTTGTGTTTGCATAATATTTTAATGTCATCGCGCTCACGTTTTGACAAGGGTTTAAAGATTGGGAAGGAAGTTGGTTTGACATTTGAGCCTTTAGTTTATTCACTTCATGAGCAAGTTGACTTACTTGATGTAAATCATAGAGTTTACAATGAATAGCAAGATGACAATCTTGATTTCTCACCCTTTTCCCCCCTAACGTTAAGAATAGGCGGTGCAGCAGAGAAATTGGTTCGAGTATACTAACTGGGATAGGAATAATTGGCTCTAGTTCTGTTAAGGGTTCCTTTCTTTCTCTTCTTAGAGATCTTTGAATTGGCTGGTCTGTATTTGCTTCTGCTTCTGTTGTTGTATTGACTAGTTGTGTGACTTCCTCTTCTTGGATTTGATCATTTCCTGCTGGTGCCTTTGATGATGCTTCTTCGGCCTCCTCTGAGGTCTGCATACTCAACTTCCTTGTAGTTACCCTTGGAGGTCAAGGTTGAGCTTTCCTCTTTGGTTGCTGCCTTATTTTGGTCACTTCGGCCTCCTTAGTTGTAGAGGGTTTGGTGATCTCCCTTAAAGTCGATGGTTTTGAGGGGGATTTGACTTTTGTTTCCTTGGCCTTCTTTACAACCTCCTTCAAAGGTTCATCAGAGGCCATTGAGGTCGACTACACCTCCTTCTTCTTCCTCGAGAATCCAAGGGGCTGCTTGCCAATCTTCTTGGCGTCTATCTGTTTGGCAACAGTCCATGGCCTTCCTAGTTTGTCTAAGCTTGTCCTTTAGGATGATGCTGATCACTCTCCCACAGAGTGCTTGTCTGGCCTCGACTGCTTTGACCAATTGGTACATTAACAACTTGGCCCAGTTTAACTTGTGGTTTGTCAAAATTGCACACATGATCTCCTGTTGATCTGACATAATCTGATCCTTTGCGAATTCCTACATCAGCAAGTAGTTTGTGCACATCGTTCAGCATGGCATGTCTTCTATCTATCACCATGGACTATGGTATCATTCTAGACCCCTTATTGGACACCTTGAATAAGCGTTCGAAGTCTTCTGGGGTGATTATGATCCCTATCTTCTTGCATGAGGTGTACGTGATTTTTTGGAATTTGTTTGCAACACTTGCCTTTCCAATGAAGTCCAAGACCTCATCTTCGAAGATTCGGTTAGTTCTTTACAAAAATACTTCAATCCGGTATCTTGAATAAGCTTCGCAATCTCCTTGACTTCGTCAGATTCGTCCTTTAGGGTTTTGAAGTCGAGGATGACCCAAGTTTACAATTCCACTTTCTTGGTCTCTTTTTTATCCCCTTTTGTGGGATTCGAGCGGGTTTGTGTTGTTTCGGACGATGATGGGGAGTTGGACTGTGTGTTGGCCATCTTCAAAACTAATTTTGATCAAAAGTTTGAGTTTAAGAGAAAAAGAATGAGAGTGTTGAGTGTTAGGGTTTTGCTGTAGTGGGCTTTCACAGTAGATTACTTAGAGAGAGAGAGAGAGAGAGAGAGAGAGAGAGAGAGAGAGAGAGAGAGAGAGAGAGAGAATGCAAAGAGTATTAATGTTTTCAAGTGTTTGAGTATTTATAAGTGACAAAAGTTACCGTTATAAATCCTGATAAAATAACGGTTGCCTTTCTTTTCGCAAGACAATCACTGTTTTGACCGTTACGAGATTCTGGTATTAAAAACAGTAATTCTATTTCATTCCAAAAATAGCAATGCAGAAGGGGGTTTGAATGCTAATCTGCATCTCACTGTGTAGTAGAGCATTTTTTATCTTATTCATTTAACTCAATCATACCCAATTGACCCCTAAAATGGGTAAATTTGTTCTCATCAATAGGCTTCGTAAAAATATCTGTAATTTGCTTTTCTGTAGAAATATATTCTAATTTAATCTGACCCTTTGGCACATGATTCCTGATAAAATGATATCTGATATCGGTGTGTCTGGTTCTTGAATGAAAAACAAAATTTTCTGAAATAGCCATTGCAGATGTGCTATCATAAAAGATTAGTGCTTTCGAAAACGTAAATCCGTAGACTACAAGTAGTGACCTCATCCATAAAATTTATGCAGCACAGCTTCCTGCTGCAATATACTCAGTTTCTGCAGTAGAGGTCGAGACAGTTGTCTGCTTTTTACTAAACCAGGAAACGATCCTCGCACCCAAAAATTGGCAAGTTCTACTTGTGCTTTTTCTATCAATCCTACACCCTGCAAAGTCTGCATCTGAATAGCCAATTGGTGTAAAATCTGATTCCCTAAGTTACCATATACCCAGATCAAGGGTTCCTTTGAGATATCTCAGAATCCTCTGACTGCAGTATAATGGGATTCTTTGGGATCAGATTGATATCTAGCACAAACACAAACACAGATTTGCTAGCAGTCAGATATAATAATGATCCTATAATCCCTCTGTATAGTGTTTGGTTAATTGGCTTTTCATTTTCATCTTTATCAATCTTTGCAGTAGAGCTTATTGGTGTTCTCATAAGGCTTGCATTTTTCAGTCCAAATTTCTTAACTGTGTTTCTCAGATATTTAGCTTTGATTTATGACTAATTGTTATACTTGAAGCCCTAAAAAGTATTTTAATTCTTCCATTAGGCTCAACTGAAATTTGGACTTCATTAGTGCAGCAAACCTTTCACATAGTTTATCATGAGTGCATCCAAATATAATGTCATCAACGTATATTTGGACTAATAGAATGTGATCTTTATGTTTCTTAAGAAATAAGATAGTATCTATTTTTCCTCTTTGAAAGCCATTATTATAGAGAAAGATGGAGATAGTTTCATACCATGCCCTTGGAGGCTGTTTCAGTCCATACAGGGCCTTTTCTAACCTGTAAACATGATCAGGATGCTTATAGTCTTCAAATCCTAGAGGTTGTTCGACATAGACTTCCTCCTGAAGCTTTCCATTGAGAAATGCACTTTTCACATCTATTTGGTCAACTTTGAATCCTTGGAATTCACCATAGGTAAGGAACATTCTTATGACTTCGAGTCGAGTGTTGCAACCATAGGTGTCTTCCCTTTCCATAACTCATAGGGTATCTTTTTGTGCATCTTGTGTACGAGGCACCTGTTTAGGACATAGCATGCAGTGTTTATAACTTCTGCCCAATAACTTTTAGGCAAGTCTGCATCTAAGAGCATTGTTCTAGCTGTCTCTATTAGTGTTCTATTTTTCCTCTCAACCACACCATTTTGTTGTGGTATTCTAGGTGCAGAGAAGTTGTGTGTTATGCCATGATCATCACAGTATTTGTCCACATCAGATTGGTTAAATTCTATTCCATGATCACTTCTAATGACAATCACATCAATTCTCTTCTCATTCTGAACTTATCTTGAAAACCTAGTCAGCAGACTATAAGTCTATTTTTCTTATGCTGGAATATTACCCAAGTATATCTTGAGTAATCATCTACAACTACAAGTGTATATTTCTTCCTGCTTATACTTTCCACTTCCACTGGTCTAAATAGATACATGTGGAGGAGTTTAAGAACTCTAATGGATTCTGTAGAATTCACAGGTTTGATGTTGGGCTTAGTCTACTTTCCTTCTTAACAGGATTTTACACAGTTTATCCTTTCGAAACTTGATTTGAGGTAGACCTCTCACCACGTTGTTTGAGAAAAACTTAGAGATTAATTTGAAGTTGAGATGTACCAGCCTCTTATGCCACAACCAATTTATCTCCTCAGATTCATTTGTATAGAAACAAGTGATCTGTACAGACTGGACGTATTGAAGTCTACTACATAGATGTTTCCTTTTCTGCAGCCTACTAGTTTGATTTCTTTGGTTGTTTTATCTCTGACTTCACATGTATCCTTTATAAAGGAGGCGTCATAATCCTTGTCACGCAATTGGCTTATAAACAGAAGATTATGTTCTAGTCCCTTTACATAGGCAACATTTCTAAAGATTAGGCAACGCAATTGGGTTGCATAACTTTTAGTCTTACCTGCCTTAACTCCTCAAAATATGACTAGGGGACCTTCCTCTTTTCTATACTCTTTCAGCCAAATTTTGTTCTCAGTTAAAATGTCATGAGTATCCACTATGCAAGTACCAAGCTTTGTCTTGATGCTCCTACATGAAAATCAAATCTTACACATGGTACCCATAATCATGGGTCCTTATTTTTTAATTTTGGATACCCACACTTAAACGATTTTCTTATGTGGTGTCCTATATTTGAATGCCTTATGACCCTTTTTGCCACAATTGTAGCATATGGCATACGTAGTAGGGTCTAGGGTGTGGTTTGTTCCTTGAAGTATTGGAGGTCTTGTTTCATACCGAGTAATTTGGTGCATACTGGGATTTCGAGGGTTCATAACCTATTTTTCTATAGAGCATAGCTCCCTTAGGCTTGATAGTATGCCTCACTTGAGGTTGTTTCACCTTCTACTTAGCTGGAGCAGCAGAGATGTTAAAGTTCTTGGTTTGGGCAGTAGAGTCTTGACTCTTCAGCTTCTCTGTAGTAGAGGTCTCACCCTTCTGTAATATTTTTATAGGAGGTTGTTTAGCCTCTGTTTTGTTGATGGAGGGATTTTTTTAACAATTGAGGATTGAATCTCATTGATCCAGCTTCTATATCCCAATCTAGATCGATCAAATGAGGATTGACCCGTGATCAACATCTTTTGAAGATCTAAGGTCTTTCCATTCAATATGTCAACCTGTTTTTGCACTTCAGCATTCCTATTAGTGAGTTTATCCATTATTTTAGTGAGAAATTTTACTTTCTCATTTGATTCCTATTTTCGGCCACTAGTGAGACATTTGATTTCTTCTCAATTTTCTCACAGGCCAGATTGTAACTTTTTTCGAAAATTTCAATCAACTCAAGATTTTCTTTATTTTTTCTTGTCACGGTAATAAAGTTCTCAGAGGTTTCTAGGAGAGCCTTCTTTAGTTCCTCAACAGAGGCATCAGATGAGGAGAGATCAAATACCTATTGCTTATCTTCACTTCTTTCCATAAGACAGAGATGTGCATTTGAAATTATCTCTTCATCATCCGAGTCTGTCTTACTCCTGGTCTTATAAGCATAAGCTTTTCCTTTTTCTTTTCTGCCTAAGGCCCCTTTGTTGTAGTCCTTTTTCTTTTTCTGTCTATCTCACTCTAGGTCTTATCAGCATAAGCTTTTCCTTTTTCTTTTCTGCCCGAGGCCCCTTTGTTGTAATCCTTTTTCTTTTTCTATGCGGACGACTCTTGCAAGGCTTGTCCACATTGTAGCATACTTCCTTGTTTGCTTCCTTTGAATTGGGTTTCTCTTGAAGACTTTCTTTTTTCACAGCTTTCTGAATTTCTTTCCCATCAAAGCATTTTCTTCAGAGATAGATTCTCTTGTTGTTGATGAGATTGAGGAAGTATTATCTTTCGTCATTGATCTCAGTATTTTCTCATGAGGTTTGAAGGCTAGAGTCTTTTTCCTTGCTTCGTCGATCTGCTTCTTCTGCTCTACCTCAAGATTATAGGCGTGCAGCATGCCGTAGAGCTGAGCAAGTGACATTTTTGCTAGATCTCTTGATTCTCTAACTGTAGTGGTCTTTGTGCTCCATGCTTCTCCAAGAGATCTCATAAACTTCAAGTTGACTTTCTTGTTGTCAAATGTCTTTCCTAGTGTCTTTAGATTGTTGATCAGGACATTGAATCTCTCATAGAAAGTAGTGAAACTTTCATCAGGCCTCATGGATACCAAGTCGTACTGCTGCATCAGAACATCTTCCCTGTTTTCCCTTATCTCATTTGTTCCTTCATTTCTGAGCAGTAGAGCATCCCAAGCTTCTTTTGTTGTAGTAGTGTGGACTACGATCTCGAACATGTCATCATCCAGGGCCTCGAGGATTTGGTTTCTTGCTCTCCTATCTATCTGTACCAGATCCTAGCCTTCCTTTGTCCATAGGGACTTTGATTTGTCAACTTCTTTTGTGGCATCTTATGGATCTGGCATCTTTGGAATATGAGGGTCATCTGTGACTATGTCGTGCATTCTCTCATCAATTGAGTCCAGATGAGCCAACGTTGTTAGCTTCCAGTGGTTGAATTTGTCGAATGAGCATGCTGGTGGCTCACCGTTGTTAGGACACTTAGGTAGCTTTGGATGAGCCATTCTTTCTTCACAAAATAAACTGTTAGTAACTTCTTTTGCAAATAAGAGTGAGATCTTTTCCTTTTTAATAACTGTTAAGTCTAGAAAGTCAGGCTCTGATACCAATTGTAAATCACAGAGTTTACAATGAATAGCCCAGGGGAGAGGGGAGGGGGTGAATAGGCTATTTAAAAATTTTCACAGTTCAGTATAGCTTGTTCTTGGCTAGTATGCACTTAACCTTCTGCAGACTTGCGAAATGAGTCTACAGTCGAGACAATCGTATATCAAGGTTGCCTCTTGTGTGTCCTAGGCTGTTTTCTATTGGTTAAAACAATCGATGCCAACTGATCAATGAAGGCTTAGTCCAGTCTTCCCTTGATAACCAATGTGGTCAGGCCAAGAGTTAAGTTCACCATCTTCTTGTTTGTGGCTTACAAGATAACCCCTTACAAGCACAGAACTTGTTAAGGCTAGAACCTAGATCGTTGCACAGACCTTCACCAAAAGCTCTGTTGTAGATATTGTTCTTGGTGCAGACTAGTGAACTCCTTTCCTCAGATCTTTCTTTATAGCTCTCGAGAACGTTTGCTCAACACTTGAGAGATTTTTCTCGCTTGTAAATGAAATCCACAATCGTCTTCCATCATCTCTGAGCTCGATCAATCCCTTTTTATAGGCTTAGGGAATTAGAACCCATGATTGTACTCTTCTGATATTGACAGCTATATGTTTGTCCCCTGTGCAAATCCTCAGTGATGTTGACAGGCCTCCTCACAACGACCATCAATCTCGTATAGATTTTTGAACCTCAAATCTTCGATATGATCGTTACTCAGATCCCAGTCCATTTATCAATCAGCTCTGCTGCGCTTTCGCCTCTGCTGCAAGTCAGCCCTGTTGCATCCAGTCTGCTGCATTGTGAAGTATTTGTGGTCTTTTGCTGTCCATTTTTTTTTCCAATTGTTTATCTAGAACCTTCTGTAGTAGTCTATATGCAGGTGATCTACATTGGACTTCCAACTATGGTCTGCTGCCCTGTTTCATGTTTCTCTAGACTGGAACTCACTATTTGTCCTATTCTAAAGTTTTGTTCATCAATTTCTATAAATTGGAGGGATTGTACATTCCTAACACTTGATTTTCAACATTGAAAATACTTGATCGAATTTTTTTTTGAAAACTTCTTGAATTCTTGCATAATTCTTTAACAAGTTCCTCTAAAGATTGTTCATTAGAGTTTTGAGGAATTTGATTTAAGAAATTCGATTCAACAAATCCCGATGGAGGGTTGTTGAAACTAATTGGTTTGAAATTTTGATTGTCATTCCTCTATCTAAAATTTAGATGATTATGTCACCTTCGTTATATGTCATGTTGTGGGCGTTTCCTTGTCTCGGAGGACCAAAAAAATTTTCCATAGCGTTTGCTTGTTCATCGTCAAAGAGAGTTAGACACAAATCAGTGCCTTGACCATGAATATAACAAAGTCCACAGACTTTTGCTTATGCAGTATTATTTTTGTTTTGGCCCATTATTGTGAGCAGATTTGTCAAACGATCAAGCTTCTCATCAGTAGAGTTGGAAAATGAAAACATTTCATGAACATCGCGAGAGAAATCATCATTGCAATTGAAATCTTGGGAATTAGCGGCCATTTTTTCTACGATTTGTCTAGCAATTCGTGGTTGTTTATCTTAAAGATCACCACCACGTGCTATATCCATCAGACCACGGTCTATAGCTGAGAGACCTTGATTGAAGTATCGGATTAAGAGATCTTCAGAAAACTAGTGATTGGGACAACTTGAGACAAGACGTTTAAAACGTTCCAAATATGCATGTAATAATTCCTCCTTTTTTTATCTAATAGAACAAATTTGTTTCTAAATTATTGTGATTTTAGAAGTGAAAAAATATTTATCCAGGAATAGAGATTGTATTTGCCCTAGTGTGTTTTTGTTCCCTTTGGTAAATCATATAGGCAGTTCTTAGCAGCGTCTTGAATACTAAATGGAAAGGCTCTAAACTTGATAACCTCGTCAGTTACTCCATCCGGTTTCATATTTACACAAACTACCCTAACTTCATTCAAATGCATATGTGAGTCTTCGCTCGACAAAACATGAAAGCTGGGTAATTTTTGTAGAAGTCCGAAATTGAGTTTAAACTTTCCATGCACATTCGAAAACATAATACATAAAGGAGGTTCATTATTATCATCATATTCAACTAACTGTCATAAAGTACAGTTATCAACTTGAGGATATTGAGCATTTTGCGTATTTTGCACATTTTGAGCAGGTTGTGCTGCATTCTGAGCATTTAAAGGATCAACCATATCTGAAACTGGAAGGATCTCACCGATCTGTAGATTAGAACATGCTGATGCAGGTGATGCATCAACTCGTACACTTGGTGAATTAGAATGTTCAAACCTTCTTTCTTCTAGTTCGCAAACGATATTATGAACTTTATCTTCTTTTTTCTTTCGCTTTTCAGTAGCATGCAAAACAGTTGCTTGCTGATAAATAAAATAAAACAAAAAGAGTAGATAACAAAATAATTCACACTGTTCCCCGACAACTGCATTAAATTTTGATAAAACCCATCGCAAGGTGCTACGAATTGAAATAAATCGAACTACTTTACTCAATAAAATTGCAATAATAATAAAGCAATGATGAGTACGAGTCGATCCCACCGAGAACGGCTTTTCAAATTTTGTGAACTAAATCTAACAATATTCTATAAAATTGGGGTGGGGGGGTTATTCTTGAGAGGAATAAAAATATAAAGGAGAAATTAACTAAAGAGTTTTGTTTAAATTTCAATTTAAAGAGTTTTATCAAAGTTGATAATGTGTATGGCATTCATGATTTTCACTCATCGTGGATTCTAAATGTGGAGTAACATTTTCATTTCATGTTCATTTATTATAGCTGTTGTAATTAATCACGACAAAATAAGAGCTGTCGATCTTTAAGTATTGGTTATTATAAAGCATGTCATAGCCAAACTAACATAAATACTCTATCTCAAAACAAGAATAGAACATAGACTAAATATGTCGCATTACAACCAGTTCTTAACTCCTCCCTGAGCAGCTCACCATCAAAAACACTTCGAACTCTTTATATCTGTAATAAAAACTAGAAGGACAGCAGTATCGACGCTCTAAATAATAAAAAGAAATAAAACGACTCAAACTAATAATAAAACAGACACAAACAAACAACTTTGACTAAGAAAACAATGCATGTTTACACACAGATCAATACTCCCTTGGTATGTCCTTCTATACTTACCTTGACTAGCTGCAATGATAAGTTCTCCGATTATCGAGTCCCATATCCCCTAAAGTTTCTCGTTCCCGGTGTTAGCCTTAGGGTCAACACCTATCATCCCTCCAACTACCTTCCTTTATATATTGATTTTCTCGGTGAGGGCTTTAGGTTCCCGGTTAACCCCTTCATCACAGCAATGGTGAACCATCTCGGTCTTTCTCCTTTTTAGTTCACCCCAAACTCTTTCTATCTCATCTTCACCTTCTACATGGTTGACATAAAGATCAGGGTGCCCGTTTCTTCTATCTCTTAGCCCTTTTCTTCAATTTCGTCCACTTCAACACCAACAAAAAAGAAAAAGAATCAAGTTGGTTGAGTCTTTAATCTTATAAGGGAATGAAGTGGATTGTGAAGGTCTCGGATAACCATAACGGATGGAAAAATTGGTGGGTTCTAATGAGCTGGAAAGAAGATACAAGCTGGTCCTTCATTCCCCGGTGAGTGGAGATCTTCAATCCAGACGATTTCACCTGACCTAATATGAACGCAGCGAAGAGGACGACCTACTGGAAGATCATGGACAGCAGGAACAAGCCGGGGAGGGAACTTTACACGATCTCTGATCTTACTATGGAGCTCGTTTTAATTGGTCATGGCTTTGGTCTGTAGACCGATTTCTATTTCGGACTTATTGATCGCTTTTCCTTTGTTTTTTTTTTTGTTTTTTTTTTTTTTTTGATTTCTTACTTGTCATTTTGTTGTCTCCAGCCCCTGTAAAAGCTGCGAAGATGGATAAACTTCAAGTAGCTTGGGAAGCCAAACAACAAAAGAGGCGTCTGGTAACCGTCATAACTAATCGGGGGCCTAACATTGCCCTCTTGCCTAACCGTGATAACTAATCGGGGGCCTAACATTTTTAAATTTGGACTTACACTTCAATCTTTTCTTCTGACTTCGTTGCTTTCTATGGTAGGTCGTTTCCCGGGCGTTTGACATCTGCTCCTTCTTCGAGAGCACCAACGCTGTCATCCGGTCTCTGAAAGATCAGCTTGTCAAGGCCGAAGCCTCTAAGGATGAGGCCAAGAAGTTGGCTCTAGAGAGCTTGGCCAGGATCTCAGACCTATAGGCCCAATTGCAGCCTCTATAGGAGGCTACGCCGATGCAAGATGGCAAGTTCACTGAGCTGACCAGCACCTTGGCGGACCGGGACTCCCAGCTCCAAGCTCCAAGCTCACTGGAGCTAAAGCTCAAGGAGGAAACCGGAAAGGCCGAAGAGACGAACCAGGCTAGCTTCAACTATGAGTACAAGCTCGCTTTTAAGCAAATCTTCATGCTCAACTTCGAGAATGCCGGGATGACCCTTGTTCAGCTCCCATATATGGAGTTGAGTACATGCCCCGCGATATGGCAGGAAGCCAGTCGATTTGTTACCCCCCGTGAAAAAGGTGCAGTTCATTCTTGAGAAGAAAGCTCGGGAGAAAGTCGTTGGGGCTGGGATCGACGCAGTCGGGGGCAAAAGTGAAGCTTAGAACCAAGAGGCTCGGGGCGAGGCCGGAGCTCGAGATGGCTTGGAGGTCGACAATGATGCCAATTAGAACTTTTTCCTTTTATGCATGAACTTTTTGACCGGTGGGCATGTCCTCGGGTTCTTAATAGGTCATAACACT
Source organism: Drosera spatulata (assembly GCA_035668315.1). NCBI lineage: Eukaryota > Viridiplantae > Streptophyta > Magnoliopsida > Caryophyllales > Droseraceae > Drosera > Drosera spatulata. The sequence continues at coordinate 14,373 of JAOVYX010022590.1, forward strand.
TTCAGGGCTGGGGGGGGGGGGGGGGGGGGTTGTCCCCCAGGTTTTCCTTTCTTTTCTTATAATTCAATT
>JAOVYX010022591.1:0-14440 GCA_035668315.1 Drosera spatulata
AGCAGCAGATGGCCTTCCTCTTCAGGAAGATGGGCGAGGATCCTTCCACATGTCAGAACGAGGCTGGTAGAGCTTTTTCTCAATTTCAACCACCTCTGGATGACGATTTCTGTCCCCCAGAGCAGCGCGATGTTAGACTAACTGAGCATTGATGTCTATTAGGCTGTTGTAAACTCATTACATTTGTATAATTCAAAATTTTATTTCAATTTGGTTGATGTTTTTATATTTTGGAGTTTCTCGTTGTTTCAGGTACCCGTATTTATATTGGTACAGTTGAAATTCTAATTTATTTTTAAAACAATAAATCTCAATTAGCGACGGATTCCGTCGCAAAGTATTATCAATTTGCAAAGATATTTAGCGACGGATTCCGTCGCAAAGTATTATCAATTTGCAAAGATATTTAGCGACGGATTCCGTCGCTAGGTTTGCAAGTTTGGAAAAAAGAAATTAACGACGGCAAAAGTCAATCCGTCGCTATATATTTTTTTAGCGATGGATCCGTCGCTAAAATAAGGTTTAGCGGCCACTTTAATAGCGATGGAGTACTTCCGTCGCTAAACAATTTTTACGACGGAATTTTTGCTTTTTGCGAGGGAAAAATTCCGTCGCAAAACGACCCTTTTTTTGTAGTGAAAGTTCACTATTGCATTTTGTATCGTGTCAGCGTACTTCTCTGCATCAACACCAGAGGCCACGGGTCTGTGAATATAGTTCCAGAATGGCATGAAAGTGACATTTCAAGAAAAGACAACTTCAACAACAGCTAAATATTTGGGATTGCCTATAAATACAGTCACAATGTCCAAGTTTTCAGTGGAATGCTTGAATCTTATTTGCTCTGAAAGGAAACATAAGTGTAGTAAGGCATCAAGTAAGTTAAGAAAGAAGTTGACAGCTGAAGATCTAAGCCAACTATTGAAAACAGAGTTGAATAACGCCAATGTTAAAGAAATGATTTCAAGAGGCTGTTTCGAGCCCTGTTGAGGAGAAGGAAAGATCTTGTTATCGGTTTGTATTGTCATTTACACGTTGTAAAGTGACAAGTTGATTGTGAGGCAAAAACTATCACATGTACTGTTATCCTCTTGATTTATCATAATGATAATCAAGGGAAGACTGGAGTAAGGGATATAGCCATATTTTAGCTATATACTGTAACTAGTATAAAAACCTTCGTGTTTTTATCTTACTGCTTTCATTATCTTTAATCCTACTACTAATCAATTTCGATCAAAAATAAACTAAAGGGAACCAACATTACTGCAGTAAGGTTCCACATTATTACAGTAAGGTCAAACTAATAAAGTTTGATAGTAAGATTCGAAAGAGAGACAATTCCCCCCCCCCCCCCCCCAGTCTCATAGCAAGTTACATCCTGACTTTCACCATCCATTCATCAATCAGCCCTGCTACATTCCTCAATTTGCTGCGCTTCTGCATCTGTTGTAAGTCAGCTATATTGGATCGAGTCTGCTGCATTCTGTGAATGGCCTTGATCCTGAGACTTCGATCCTAGATCATGAAAGATTTATAGTCTTTTGCGTTCCATATTCATTCCAAATACTTATCCAGAGCCCTTTGATGTAGACTTTATTCTGGTGATCCACAATGGTCTCCCACTGTGATCCTCTGCTGCTCTGCTGCATGTTTTCTAGACTGCATCTAACTATCCTAGTTCTCAACCTAAGTAATTGACCATGAATGATCTAGAGTTTTGTTCTTTAGTTTTTGTACAAATGGAGGGATTGTACATTCCTAACTCTAGTATATGAAACTTTATTTTTTTCACTGATCCATGAACTTAAACATAATTCATGAACATAGAAATCAAGCGCAGCGTTGATTAGGTCATTTATTGCCGCTCGAATGATGCAAGGCTTAGGATGATCAACATGTGCCTCGAAACATACTCTCACTTGGAATGTTTTTGCATCTAACTCTCCCCATACCGCAATCCTTTTCAATGCTTGACCAATGGGGGCTCATTGAAACAAATTTGATCGACATGAGAGGGCAATCAAACATTGTTTTAGGTACTACTGTCATTATATTTGTTGCTATAATTATCATGATTTTCACGATAAATCAGTGGAAATGAGATTCATATAAGCCAACACTTTTTTCTTTTCTATTCTAATTAGGGGAGTGTATATCTCAAATGGTCTTGGCTTGCTTGGCTGGTTATGGCATGCTTGCTTCTACCAAAGATGTATATTCCTACAAGTAATCATTTATGTTGCATATTGACATGACACAAATGAACAAGAAAAATAAGTCCCAAGTCACATTATACGACCTTGATATCCAAATGGGTCGTGTATTCAAGGTTAGTCGTTGATCTCAACAAAACTCGAATCATCGTGAAAAATATACCTTCAAAGAACTACTAGATGGAAGAGAATGGGATCTCTGTGTAAAGCTAGAATAATTGGTTCGACACACTAACAATCGAAGTATATGGTATTTCTTCTATTTTCTCACGCTAAATATTGCTCCCTCCCTCCCATAATTTTTGTAACATCTATATATTTTTCACTATTTTTCATGCGACAGACATACGCTACGCCCTTGTGATCAAACGGTATATTTAATATAATACAATACCGTGGAAGACCGAAACGGTGAAGAAAGGATGAGTACAAACCAGACGGAGGCCATGCTACAGTGAAAATTACATTGCTCCCGAGCTCAGTGGTGGCTTCAGGAGAAACTGCATTGTGCCTGGACGTCGTCCTGCCCACGTCCGGGCGTGGTTCTCGACAGATTTGAGTCGGTCTTTTGACTCTGATATCTTATTCAAGGCGTATAAATATCTCATGTTATTTGGTCTTTATAATATAAGAGTGTGAGATCATTTCATAGAGATTCCTCTGGGGTTTGAGTTGAGATCTAATACGATCTGAGACGCTTCGTAATCTAATCTCCTCAAAGTGATTTGTCATTACCGTTTTTGGTGGTGTGGTTTGTGGGGTTTTTCTTCTGATACTCGAGTTTCCTAACGTTAATTTTACGTATTCTCGTTTTTTATTGTCTCGATTTCACATCTTCAAATCTTTCTCAATACGCATAAATATGAAGGCTCATTCTCATATCAAATGATGTTTGATCATCCTGTTAATGGTCATTTTCTATAATTAGGTTGTTTTCCTTTTTTTTTTTGGTAGTCTAGCGATTTGTTTTCTCGTAATCTTTAACTTAGTCTTATTTCCTTTACTATAGATCTTATTTTTAGATAGGATTTTGATTCATGGAGAGATTTACTTCTTCATTCTTGTACTTAAGAGCAGGTCTCTATCAATGGAACACAAGACAAAATTCAGTCTTTGTCTTATCATGGTATCAGAGTGTAACCGACCTTCTAATTTCTCTGACCACGTTGAGATGAAAACTTGGCTTCAACCATCACAACATTGGTGGCCTCTCCGGCTACATCTAATCCAAGTTCCCCTTATTTCCTTCGTAATGCAGATCATCCCGAAACTCCTTTAGTCACACAACTTTTGAATGGTGACAATTTCCCGACATGTAGCCGTGCAATGTCCATGGCTCTCCAAGCCAAGAACAAACTTAGCTTCATTGAAGACATGCTCATTAAACCAAATGATGGTTCTCCTGAAGTCATGGTCTGGGAACGATGCAATTCTATGGTAGCATCTTGGTTAATTCATTCCATTGTCCCTGCTATAGCCAATAGCATTCTTTGGTGCTTTGATACCATATCGAGGAACAAACTCGACATGGAATCAGAGAAGATCGTGACAAAAGGTCATAAGCTCGATCTCTACCTTTTTCATTTATTGTCATTTATGTGGTTTATTTATTTAAACCTTATATAGCACTAGGTATGGGGTGAGACAGTGTTGTCCACATTTCAGATCCCAAATGGACTTGTGTCAGGAAGAGTATTAAGATATATATTAGTGGATCTTCTATCATCAGTTCGGATTTTTGATAGAGTTGGTTCCTCAACACATCCTGTCACATGTATATGATTAAAATATATAATTTAAACAATCATTTATATTTCATGATAAATTTACCAAAAAATTATGTTCGATCATCCTATGACACTGGTGAAACTTTACCTAGACAATGGCAAAAGACAAAATATGGGTACAAAATATGTGAAACACAAGGAGTATTTTCTTTCTTTCTTTCTTTCTTTCTTTCTTTCTTTCTTTTTCTTTTTCTTTCTTTTTCTTTTTCTTTTTTTTTCTGATAAAGACACAAGGAGTATGTAATACTCCCTCCGTCCGCGAAAAAACTCAACGCATTGACTTTGTACTTATGTCGATGCAAAGTTTAGCACACGTGTAACAACGATCAAACGTAGTTTCTTTTATAAATTTATTATAATATTTCAAAAATCTCGTGATAAATTATAATATCAATAAATAACAAAAATAGTATATTATTGAACGTCATAATTTATTCGACGGTGATATAAAATTTTTTTGTCAAAATCACGATAAAAATATACTAAATACGGATGAAATTACACTGTCACACAAATATAAGGGATTATGATCCCTTAATACTACCTTCATTCGACATTTGCCTAACCTCTCCATTAGTATTTTTACATTTTCCCCATGTCTTGCACTTTGTCTAACACACTACACCAACACAAACATCTTCTCCTCTTCACCTATCTCTTTTGCCATTTTCTTCACAATCATTTCATCTCCTCTCCTCTCCTCATCATCCCTTGGAATCAAGGAGACAAGTAAGGTGAAGAGAAGCTGACATCCACGAAGAGGAGTAAGACAACAAGGAATTGATTTTAATATACAACATTTCACAAGACATCTGTCCGTGTGGTAAGTAAGGGTGAGCTTCCCGAAGATTAAAAATTTTGTGGGATATTATAGGATCTGAGACAAATTTTTATATTAATATATGTTGAAGCTTCATATGTTTAGTTTCTAATGAAGTTAATAAATCATGATTTGGACTTGTGAATCTCAAGATATAAATCAATACGTGCAGATATGTCAATATGTAAAAACTGATTATAGAACTGACTTAGTAGCTTAATATGGAATTACACAGAAAGGTTTAGAAAATAAACCTTATATCAATGGAAAGCCCTTAAAATGTAGTTTTTAGAACAATTTTAAAAACTAGATTTGGAATTGTATATAAGGATTTATTAACTTATTAGTGAAGTAAGGTCAAACTGTCTGATCTAAAAAAAATATAAATTTGAATGAATAAACTACTATTATTGGTAAAATTTTATGATAGAAAATCTAATTCTTTGGAAAGATAATAGAATCTAGTTTATGTAAAATTTTGCAAACTAATATTTTGAGTTGTATTCGAAAAGTTATAGATTTAAACGTATCAAGGGATCATTTTGAACAGAATCTGACAATAATCCATTTTGATCCCGAAACAACTCCAAATGTTTATGAACACTTCTAATGATGATGAATACATAAAATCATCATCATGGATAATCAAAATTAGTATCAAAGGATTGTCCAAAGCTCAGCATTATTACATAATATTATTATGACAGTTTTTCAATAAGTAAGAACAAATATGCTTTACTTCATAAGGTGAACATTCATTTACAAGGATGTGTTTTAATATGTGTATTCTATTATATTGTAGGACTTGAAGACGCTGCTCATTGTCACTTAAGGATGAAGCTAAGTGTGTGCATGCGAAGAACTGTGATAAAAGATAACGTTTAGATTTATTGTGTCTAACGATGCATGTTATTATACCGTGAGTATTATAATATGTATTGGAATCTTTGGATATAGTCACTAAATGTGATTGACGTAAAATACTAACTACAACTTCTGTGTGCTATGTGTTAAATATTGAGTGGTATGGAGTGTTGTTGCATGGTGTGTGTTATGTCTTGTTTGCTGGTATAATGAGGGTGAATGAGTGAAAGAAGTGTAAATCCATAAATTGATGAAATAACTCTTTGGTATAAAACAGAAAGAGTGTTGTGTCTGTCACATATTTTATACAGTGACTTGGTGGTGACATTTCTTTTATCGACCTTGTGAGGTTGTTTTGGTATGAGGAAAACTCACTACATGAGACCCTGGGCTCCGGTTTGACTGATCCCCTCTCGCGGATGTCCTTTTTACTAAAGCTGAATAAACCTTGATAAGTTGAAATTGAATAAGTCTCGCCAAGGATAGAATTATAACACTGAGAGTATTTATTGTCTATTTTTACTGTGTTTTTGAAATGATAATTGTGAATGTTTGATTGGTATGATAAGTTCCAGAGTGCTGGAACAAAGGATTAAAGTTGTCATTACAAAGGATTTAAGTTATCATTTCTCTTTTCTTTTCTTATCTTCTTCTCTTGTGTAACCCTTGACAAAAGGACCGACACGTTATTGAGCCCATATGGCTCACAGTTGCTATTTTTCTGTGTTTTTCTCATTCTCTTTGTTATAAGAGTAAGACTTGAAGGAGAAGTGTGACCTAAGATTTGATGCTAAATGTACCTTATATGTGAAAGTATTTTGATCATAGAAAGAGATGCAATTTCGCTACAAAAGTGATATTTTGAGTTAAGATTGAGTGCAATAAAAGTTTCTAGACTAATGATGTATAAGTGAACTTAGTTTAATTTTTCTGACTAAGACAGAAAATATAATTTTTGTCTAACTGAGGAGCTGGATCCAGCGACAGTGACGTTATACGTATCATTAATAAATAATGAAAAGTTGGGGCGTTATATTTATCGTGAAACATTAAGTATTGTGTAAGTTACGTATTCAACCTAATACATGTTGAGAGACGAACAATCGTAATTTGATATGAAAACGAGACTTATATTTATGCATATAACATAATATAAAATATATAAATATTATATTTTTCGTAGGACGGGGGATAATATATATCATGCAATGTTGACTTCTTACATATATCCAATACCACGGTGGTGTCACCACCTGATAATCATCACAAAGATACGGAACTCTGACACTTGAGTGCGGATATCTGCATAATGTTCTTGGATATCTTAACAATGAATCATCTTAATCATATCTCATGTAAGTATGACATATCATTAGCTTAACTCAATAATTACTAGTTGTTTTCAATAAAATCTACAGTATTGGATCCTCAGACAACCGTGACAAAGCAATGCCAACAAAAATGTGGGTGCTAGCATAAAAATGGTCGATGGTGACATTGCCTTTGTCACATTACCGGCCAACCATCACTCATTGCCAATGCCTAAGTTACGATATCATATTCCATCCGTCTCCAAATATAAAAAAACAATTGATTCATATTTAAATTTATGTGTGCTAAATATTTATGAAATTTGAGAAAAAAGAATAGTCTTTCCATCCCATAAACTTTATAACGTTTTGACTTTGCATGCGTGTCGATGTAGAATTTGGCACGCGTGCAACGACGATCAAACGTAGTGTTTAAAAATTTATCGTTAAACATCAATAGTTGTATACGTTACGTACTTCAATATAGTACGTGTTGCGGGACGTTCAAACGTGATTTAATATAAAAATAAGACCTGTATTCATGCGTATAGAATAATACAAAATACGTACATGTTGTAAAGTTTATGAGACGGAGGGAGTATTTTTTTTGATGGCCATATGATTTACTGTAACGAGGTAGAGAGGAGCTAACGAAGTCTAATGTAACATGTAATGATTGTCAATTTTGAAAATATTATGTTAAAAGCTTTGTAAATTGAAATGTTTTTCAATATTTTGGGACAATCCAAATAATTAAGTATTGTCTATATTTTGATATAGAGAGAGTATCACGGTATATCATATATCACGACTGTGTGGGAACATAAAAGATAAAACCGGCCTTTTGTATGTGATAATCGGTCAAAATAAAAAACTTGATTCCCATCAATAGAAGAAGCTTGACTAATTTTTTATGGTGTTTATCACGTTAAGGGTCTGTTTGATATAATTTCTGTTTTTTCGTTTTAATTTTCGTTTTATTGGCTAATGAAATAGAATTGTTTGATATCATTTCAGTTTTTTGTTTCTTGTTTTCTGATTCTTAAATAGATATAAAAGAAATAAAAAAATCAAAAAAAATGGTTTTCAATTTCTATTTTCTGTTTTAGTCGAGTATAGTACTCAAAATTGTTTTAACACAAAATCATTTTATTTGTAAAATGATTTTGATTTTCGTTATTGATTTTCTATTTCTCTTATTGATTTTGATTTCTTTAGTTTTTAACAACAATATCAAACTGTCAAGATTTTGAGTTTAAAATGAAATGAGAATAGAAAGCCATTGAGACGAGTGCCGGCAAATAGAAGCAAATGATAAGCTAGCAAACAAGGAAATGCAAGCTCTCCTTGATAGCAGGAATTATTTGGATTCACTTGGATAGTATACTGAGATCTATTTGAAAATGACACAATATCATCTTCCATATATCGCACAATTTAGATTCGGTCACAATCGTTTATCTTGCATTAGGATTCTTACGTACACTATTCCACTATGAACATTATAAAGTGTTGAAATGGTCGTTGGTCCAACTCAACGATTTTATGTCTTGTGGTCCTTTTCTTTTATTTTCTTTACTCTTATCTTTTCAGGAAAGGCAGGGACAGTAGAGTTTGATATACACATAACAAACACAGCAAAGCAGCAACAAAAACAGAGAGTAAAAAGGGAGAAAAACAAAGAGAGACAGGCCTGCGCCGTTGGAAGAAAACAGCCGAATCAAGGGTCATCCGTGGTTGGATCAATCTGATTTTAGATCACCGTGTTAAGATATCCTATTCTTTGTATTCAATGGTTAGATCGTCAATCGGTGTTCGGTGTGTTGAGAAATCTGCTCTAGAATAGCAACGACAGATTTGGTTGTTTCTTTTCTTTTTCTCTTGTTGTTTTTGCTATTGGCTCTTGATCTTTACTATGCATATGTGAATCCCATCATTATGGGATTAAAGACGTTATCGTCTTATTTATGATGATATCTAGGTTATGTACCTAGTGGAACTTAGTTTTGTACCAAAACCGTGATAGTGAAGTGTTTGGGTGGACTCGGAGATCGATCCTGTGATTTTTACTCCCTAAATTTTGGGAGGTTTTCCACATTAAAAGTACAGTGTGAAGCTCGTCTTTGATTTGTTGGATTGCATATGGTACTTTGGTAGGTTAAAAAATTTCCTTCCAGGTTTAAGCAAATCGGGAAAGTTATCGTCTTTACCCTATAAGTGGTATCAGAGCATCTTTGATTTGCTTAAACGATGGAAATTAGTATCCAATAGATGGTTAGTTTAAATGGAAGAAACTACCATGTGTGGAAAGAAAAAAATGGAGGATCTCCTTTATGTCAAGCGATGGCACTTATCAGTGTTGGTAATAAAAAGCCGGATATAAGTAGGATGATGAATGGATCCTAGAGCATAAGGTTATATGCGGTTTCATTCAACAGTTTGTTGATGATAATGTGTTGAATCACATTAGTAAGAAGTCAAATTCTAAGAAATTATGGAGCAAGTTGGAGTCCTTATATGCTAGAAAAACAGACAACAACAAAATATTTCTGATTAAACAATTTGTGGTCTTGAAATATAGGGATGGACAATCTGTATCCATCACTGTATGAATTTCAAGGGATTTTAGATCAATTGTCTGTCATGAATATTAAGTTTGAGGATAAGGTACAAGGACTTTGATTACTTGGTATCTTACCAGATTCTTGGGAGACTTTTCGTATGACTTTGAGTATTTTATCTCCTAAAGGTGTCATCACCTTGGACTTTGTCAGAAATGGCATTTTGAATGAGGAGATGAGAAGAAAAATTCAAGGTTCTTCTTCTTCTTCTTCTTCTCATCTCGATGCTTTAGTGAGTGAGAGTAGGGGCAGGAGCGAGAGTAGAGGTAAAAAGGGTAAGTACAAGGGTTGTAGCAAATCCAAATCGTGACAAAAAAAATATTGAATGCCATCATTGTGGCAAGATAGGCCACATCAAGAAAAACTGTCTTCAGCTAAGACGAGAGAAGGAAAAATGGTGCTAGGAGTAGTGAAAGGAAAGACTCTGAGATTGATTCTCGAGTCGCGACTGCTATCGATGGACTCGTTATTGCGTACTATGAGGATGATGTCAATTTAGCATGTATTGGTACGAGTTGGGCGATTGATAGTGGAACCTCGCTCCATATCACATCAAAGAGAGAGTTCTTTGATTCTTATACACTGAGAGACTTTGGCTCTTTGAAAATGGGAAATGACGGCCTCGCCAAAGTGATAAGTGTTGGAAATATTTACTTAGACACTAGCAATGGATCAAAGCTAGTTCTTAAGAACGTCAGACATGTATCGGACATTCGTCTAAATTTGATTTCGGATGGGAAGCTCAATGGTGGGGGTTATTACAGCATTTTTGTAACTGGCTCTAGGAAACTCAGTAAAGGTTCCTTAGTTGTGGCTAGAGGGAATAAGGAGTCTTCCTTGTACTTGTCGCAAGCTAAGGTTTCTGCAGTTAAATGTAGTGTTGCAAAAAAAAAAAAAAAAAATGCAACTGAGTTATGGCATAAAAGGTTTAGCCATATGAGCGAGAAAGGTATAAGTGTGTTAACCAAGAAGAATTTACTCTCTGAAGTAAAAAGTGCGAAACTTGAGAAATGTGTACATTGTTTGGCTGGAAAATAGCATAGAGTATCTTTCAAGAGTCACCCTCTTTCAGAAAATCAGGTCTGTTAGAGTTGGTACATACAAACGTTTGTGGTTTGATTCGTCCAGCGATACTTGGTGGTGCAGTTTACTATGTCATTTTCATTGATGATCATTCAAAAAAGCTCTAGGTTTATTTCTTGAGGACAAAAGACCAAGTGTTAGATGTATTCAAACAGTTTCAAGCTGTAGTTGAGAGACAGACTGCAAAGAAGTTGGAATGCGTCCATTCAGACAATGGTAGTGAGTATATTGGCCCGTTTGATGAATACTGCAGGCAGCATGGTATATGACACCAGAAGACACCTCCTGAAACTCCTTAATTGAATTGCATAGCTGAAAGGATGAACAAAACTTTGGTAGAGAGAGCGAGATGTTTGATTGCAGATGCTAAACTTCCAAAATCATTTTTGGGGTGAGGCATTGAATACTGTGGTTCCCGTTCTCAATTTTTCTCCGATAGTTGCTTTAGATGGTGATGTGCCAGACAGGATTTGGTACGTACGGTAAGGATGTTTTTTACGACCATCTGAGAGTATTTGGGTACAAGATCTTCGTTCATATTCCGAAGGATGAAAGGTCCAAGTTAGATGCCAAGACTCGTGAATGCATCTTTCTTGGATATGGTTTTGATGAGTTTGGCTACGATCTAGTTGAAAAAAAGATCGTTAGAAGTAGAGATGTGGTGTTCAAGGAGGGTCAGACGATAGCAAATATTCAGAGGATAGAGAAGACAGTAACCCGAGATTCTATGAGAGCATTGAAATTGAAGTGATCCGGACTATCAATTTGTAGAGACAGATTCAAGATGAGATCTTTGACTAGGTTCCAGATTAGCTTTGGAGTAATGCTCAGTTTGAGATTGAGAAACCAGAGGGGGATCAGGCACAATACGATCAGCAGGGTGTAGATGGGTTTGATGTTCAGTCAGAGGATGCTGCTGAAGTTCAGCAGCAAGCACTGGCAGTTCCACCAGCTACTGGTACGGGACAGTCCACCATAGTTCATACACCATCCACTAGATACTCGTCTGATTAGTATGTGTTGTTGACAGATTTTGGTGAGCCTTAATGTTTTCAAGAAGCCGTTGTTGATAAAAACGGAGTTAAGTGGATGGATACAATGTAAGACGAGATGAATTCCTTGCATGAAAATCATACTTATGAGCTGGTGGTTTTATCAAGAGGCAAGAAAGCTTTGAAGAATCGCTGGATTTACCGGTTGAAGAATGATGAGAATAGCTCACAGTCGTGATACAAAACTAGATTGGTCGTCAAGGATTTTAGTGAGAAGAGAGGAATTGATTATGATGAGATCTTCTCACCAGTTGTGAAAATATCTTCAATCAGAGTTGTTCTGGGTATACCAGCTAGACTTGATCTCAAGATCGAGGAGATGGATGTGAGGACAGCTTTCCTTCATGGCAATTTGGAGGAAGAGATATACATGAATCAACCAGAGGGCTTCAAGGTCAAAGATAAGGAGAACTTTGTTTGCAGGCTGAAAAAAGAGCTTGTACGGGTTGAAACAAGTGCCAAGACAATAATACAGGAAGTTTGAGCCTTTTATAGGGGAGCACGTCTACCAGAAGATTTCTTCATATCACTCTGTGTTTGTGCAGAGGTTCTCAGATGATGATTTCATCATTTTATTACTCTATGTTGATGACATGTTGATTGTTTTTCAGAATGCTTCTAGAATCCAGAGCTTGAAGTAACAATTGAGAAAATCTTTCTCCATGAAAGATTTGGGGTCAGTTAAGTAGATTGTAGGTATGAGAATCGGCAGAGACAGAGAAGCCAAGAGACTATGTTTGTCTCATAAGAAGTACATTGAGAAGGTACTTCAGAGGTTCAAGATGGATCAAGCTAAAGTGGTAAGCACTTCTCTTGCTATGCACTTTAAGCTCAGCACGAAATAATGTCCCTTAAGTGAGAAAGAGAGAAAAGAGATGGAAAAAGTTCCTTATACTTCTGCAGTGGGTAGTTTGTTGTATACACCAGGTCAGACATAGCTTATGTAGTGGGCTTATCAGTAGATGTACTTTCAATCTCGGTAGAGAGCACTGGAATATACTGAAGTGGGTTCTGAGATATCTCCGTGGCACTTCTAGTTTGAAATTCTCATTTGGAGTGATGATCCATTTCTACTTGGTTACACAGATTCTAATATGGCAGAAAGTCTACTTCAAGATATTTGATTAGTTTTGCAGGGAAAGCTGTTGCTTGGCAGTCTAGACTACAGAGATGTGTTGCTTTGTCAACTATAGAGGCAGAGTTCATCACAACAACAGAGGCATGCAAAGAGTTACTATGGATGAAGGGTTTCACTCGGGAACTTAGTCTTAGTCAGGATCAATATACTTTGCTTTGTGGCAGTCAGAGTGCTATACACCTTGTGAAAAATTCCACTTTTCATTCAAGGTTTAAGCACATTGATGTGAGGTATCACTGGATACGAGACACACTGGAGACAAAGGAGGTATTGCTCGAGAAGGTTCACACCGACGATAATGATACAGACATATTAACTAAGGCTCTTCCGAAAGAGAAGTTCGAGTTCTGTCGGTATCTCGTCGGCATAGCGATTTCCACTTAATGCATTATTACTATGATCTCCTCTTTGGGTTGGAGGGGGAGATTTGTTGAAATGATTGTTAGTCCAACCCAACGATTTTATGTCTTGTGGTCCATTTTTCTTATTTTCCTTGTTCTTATCTATTCAGGAAAGACAAAGACAATAGAATTTGATATACACATAACAAACACAGCAAAGCAGCAACAAAAACAAAGAGCAAAAAGCCAGGAAAAACAAAGAAAGATAGGTCTACATAGTTGGAAGAAAACAGCCGGATCAAGGATCATCCGTGATCGGATCAAGCTGATTTTTGGTCACCATATTCACGACATCCTATTCTTTCTATTCGATGGTTGGATTGCCAATCGGAGTTTGGTGTGTTAAGAAATCAGCTCTAGAACAGCAACGACAGATTTGATTGTTTCTTTCCTTTTCTCTTGGTGTTCTTGTTATTGGCTCTTGATCTTCACTATGTACATGTGAATCCCATCATTATGGGATTAGAGACGGTATCGACTTATTTGTGAGGAAATCTAGGTTGTATACATAATGGAACTTGGTTTTGTACCAAAATCCTAATAGTGAAGTATTGGGATGGACTTCGAGATCGGTCCCGTGGTTTTTACTCCCTAAATTTTGAGAGGTTTTCCACATTAAAAGTGTTGTGTTAAGCTCATTTTTGATTTTTCGGATTACATATTATACTTTGGTTGGTTGGAAAATATCCTCGTAGATTTAAATAAATCGAAAAAGTTATCATCTTTATCCAACATGAAGTACCATCGATTGATTGCTTATTCTGTATTAATCGCTTCATAGTCCCCCGAGCACGAACACCATAGCACGTACATATAACTGTTGATATTTTTCCCTTAAGTGTAATTATTGGAACATAATAAGCAAAAGTGAATTTGTGGTTAGTCACATATAAATTTATGTGTGGCTTGTTCCTCAGATTTGAAGATCAACTGTTGACGTTAAAAGTGTATTTCATCTCTTCTCGATTTTATTTCTAATCTCAATCGTTGATCTTCAAATTCAACAAAGTAGGCATACATAAATTTATTTATGGTTAGTCACAAATTCACCAAGCCCAACATAATATTAATCCATAAAAAATCTATTTGCATTGATAGATTTATCCCGTATATGAAAATATGACTTTCCGAGTCATATTCCATTATTT
>JAOVYX010022592.1:0-14440 GCA_035668315.1 Drosera spatulata
AATGGGATAAGCAAAAAGTGGTCATAGAGGAGCAAGCTGATATCAGTAGGCAATATTGAGTCCAAACTCGGCCCAGGCACCATCAAGTCCAGAACCTGGGGTCCATGCCCCCTTCAAGTTGAGCTGGGTTGCCCCTTATGAGTTGGGTCTAGGCACAGATTCGCTCGTCTTAGGTTGGGCCCATCAGCCCATCAAAGTCACGAGTAATGCAACAACCACGTCCAATAAAAAATGCAGCGTTGATTTAAATCAGTGATAAAATTATTCAAGTTATGAATCGTTCGCGAGACGCTTAAATATTTTTAAGTAAAATTATCGTGAAACAGTAATAATGATAATTTAAGTTATATATTTCAACCCTGAGCCAGTTATGTACTTCAACCCTTAATCAATGACGTAATTCTTTTACGTCGTTGAGACGAATAACGAACCTCCTCAAAATATGTGTTGAATAGTACAACGATGATGCAACATTGTATTTTTTATGAAACGGAGGGAATAATATCTAAGTATCCCACTATGAATAGGGTTTGGAGAGATTGGGATACATATAGTCTTATTTCTATCGAGAACAACAAAAAGAGAGTTTTCTAATGTTCTCATAAAAGAACACATGAAAATCACAGAAAATCACATGTATATAAGCACTTTTTTTTTTTGATGAAATGTATAAAAGCACTTTAATTCTCAGCTCTATTCTACTTGACATTTTTTGGGTTATTTTTGGTGTAACTATTCATTTTTTGAATCGCATCCAGGACGATTCATAAGGCAAAGAAAGCTCTCAGCCTCTCACATATCTGTTCCTGTGCATAGTTATCACAACGAGACTGGAAATTGATCCGATCGAGGCTTCAGATCAATGGATCACTGATTTAATTAGTCGAATAGTCGGTTCGATCTTTTTGATATTATTTTATTTATAATGATTTATATTAATACTAATATATTATCTTTGATCAAAATATATATTTATAAATCATATATAAATTAAAATATAATTTATATAAATTTTATGTATATTTTTTAAGGATTATTTTAGAATTTTTTTCCTTCGTTTCAACCGTTCGACTTTGATCAATTTTTATCGGATCTGGATCAATCCGAATTGATTATTTATTTGATTTTTTATTCGAAATGATCCGATTGAATCACAATCACAATGGAACCGATTAAATCGATCGGATCGATCCGATTTTAATAACTGCCTTCTTGGGAACGCATTATTTGTTGGTCTTTTTTGCCCGTAGTAAAGTATCTCCGAGTCAGATGAACTGTGCTGGTGTCAAAGGGTCGATAGCAGGTGGACCAGACAGATATATGCCTTTTATTATTTTGGTCCAATTGCGTGATTAGTGGGCTCAAAGGGAGGCCGATGAATTCCATAACTTTGCGTGGCCAGCGTTGTCATAGCAATTGAATTGATTATACATCACCGTAGTACTACAAAATATGTATGGAAACTACATAGAAACAAATGTTGAACGATCATTTTCACGATGAATTTATGAGAACATTGTTTGATCGTCCATTCCTCCCGCAATTTATGTCAAACCTTATTTCAACAGGAGTGGAGGGTTGATCATATCGATATGAATGAAACACAAAAAATATTGTTATTTATCTCCACATTATAGATTGATAATTACACGTGATATAATTATAATGATTTATCTTATGTGATATCTTTCTATCGTTTAAAACACAGGATAATTCTTGTCGAAATCTTCAGAGGCTCAAAGTTACTAATTTTATACTTCCAAAACCAAATATACTTTGATTGAGGTCAAAAGGATTATTTCTCGAACCCAATGGGCTCAAATTCCTCCTGGCTGCATCCTTTTGTCTACTCAACACACCATCATCTCACTCTTTCTTTTACTACCATCTTGTTGTCTCTCGAATTATTTTTGCCATCATGATGTTCTCATACACAAACAAAACCTTTATATAAAACCACAAAAACATAACCTCAAAACTCTATTTGTTTTAACAATCTACCTCTCATGATTTTCCTTTCAAATAATATCATCATAGTTGCAGAGAGAAACAGAAACAGTTAGCAGATGTGAAACATGGGAGAAGTTTTCAAAAAAAGGAGGCCTCTGCTTTGTGGGGAATGTTGTCTGGTTCGAGACAATCCACCATGAACAAGATGAACAAGATCCCATCTTCATCTTCTAAATGATTTGTTCATTGATCAATCAAGTTCGTGTGTGACTCGGACCAGGCTTCATTCCCCTCAATTTCGTCGCTTCCAATGAAATCTCACGCTTCCATTCTCACTTACATGGTATTTCATCGATTTCTATTATCTTAATTTGTTACAAAGTTCAGTTTTTGATCATTTGGTATCTCTTTTTCTCGATTTCCTGAAATGGGTTGTTGATATTTTGTCGAAAAGCACCCGCATTTGGATCAAGGTATTCGAAACTCGAATTCCAAGTAACATTTAACGATTAATACAAGTCTCTGCTATGTGCATCGAATCAGTGCACATTGACTCTTGTGGTTCGAAATCTCGCTGCTTTATGTGATCTGGAATTCTATTTTGGTGGATCTGTGAGAATGATATGTGACTTTGAGAGACAATTTGGATGCAAAAATGAGAGAAATTAGCATTTTAAACTTTTTTTTACTGCAGGATTATACAGATTGGGGTAATGATGAAAAGGGTTTTGATGATTTTGGGGAAAGTTTGTCTTCCTTGTTGTGACAGAGTAGGTATTTGTATAGACAACGAGGGGTTTCATCATTGCCATTTTGATTCTTGAGAGCAAGAAACATGATGATCTATCAATAACCCATCATCATTCATCATCATGGCAGTTCTCTGTTTTCTTCAAATATGTGTTGTTTATCAATCAATCATGATGATTTATCTTTTCTTTTAAGGGCTTAATCATGAAATCATGAAATCATGGTAAGATGATTTCAAAGGTCTCTAATCCATGCTCTCAATTCTTGCCCTTGTTAGGGTTCATCATCCTCTTCATCTTCTTCCTCCATTTTATCTCTTCCAAGTTTTTCCTTTCCTTCACCATTCATGTTACATTTTCTCATGTTTTTCCCCCTGGATTTGCCTATTTGTTCTTCTTCTTTTCAGGTGATTGAAATTTTTGCATTTGCCTTTGCAAAGGGCTTGAACCACATTGGTGCAAGATGAAGGTAAGCTTAGACTTTCTAGCTACATCTCAATAGATGTTCTAAAGGATGTGCCATTTTAAAAGATGGATCCAGTTCTACATAATCATGTTTCGACTTGTTCTAAGCTCAGACACTATTATCGAAAGTTTTGCACGAAGAGTCAGTTTGTCTAGATTTAAGTTGGTCAAGATGACTTATAAACACTTATATTCAAAGTGCTCATTTACAAGTACTTGAAATCACAGAATGGAAGAAAAAGCACCTGGATCTGAAGTCACCTTTAGTAAAGCAACATCTGAATTAGTGCAATCACAAGATCACATTCTCATTCTCCACATTCTATTTCTTGGTCATGATGTACTCTCTTTTTTCAATGAGAAGAGAAAGAATAGGCCTGTCTAGGTTAGGTAGATTTAATGCACAAGTTTTAGTGAAATCTAATTATTTAGATTTGTTTCAGTGTAGTTAAGTTCGTTTGATGGAACAAATAATTGTTTTGACTATACAATTATATCACTAATTGCTACATCTCTTGGGCCTCACCTTATGTAATGGAGTGTAGTAATTCTTCTTTGCATTTAGTGAGGTAGTTTTGGTTAAAAGGACGGTCTACAGAGCTTCTTATCAATGGTTTGAGTTTACCACTACATGAGCCAAACAAGACATATCTGCAATAACACATAAGATAACAAAATCGTACATCATCTATCATAAGATCAAGTTTTAAATAGTTTTAGTTTCTTAACATGAAAATGCATCTCTGATTAAAGATAACAATTTTGAATCTTGATATGTTGGATTGTGTAACCAAAATTTATGTGAAAGCGTATGTCATGCCACATATATATTGGTAAGTTGACCTGACAAGATTCTAAAATGTGCATGCATGCGAGTATGCATCTATTACCTATATGTGCATGATTGATGACATAACCAGGCCTCAGCTTTTGAAGGAGGATTCGGATGTTATATACTGCAATGCATTGCATCACAATTCATCATCGGGACAAAGGTATGCTCATGTTCAATTTTCTATCTTTAGATTTGCTCCTTTACCTATGTATTTGTCTTGAATGAATACTACTCAATTTAGATGGTACTACAAATCAATCAGGTGCTTTGTTCATTGCAACTAGTCGCTGTTATTTCGTAGTTGTGACAAGATAGTTTGATGATCATAAGATGTGAATCCTTAGTTATCTGTAATAGATAAACACAATCTGCTTAGAATTACGTACGGACTGTAAATATAGATATCACAAATAGCGCACTCTATGATCATGGTTTTGTTCCTATCATGTTGTAATGAAAATGTGGATTTCCCAAGGTGAATATGTGACGATCTCTTGCAGCAGCTAAATTGAGAGAAGGTCTCACAAGCAATCAGAGATTCAGATGTCATCTGTGTGTGTCTGTTGCCTGTTTTGTGTCTGCTCTCTTTCACTCATTCATTCACAGCAAAGGGAACAGAAGTACTATTACTATTACACGTATGACAAAGCAGAATGCATACAAGTGTTGCATCAGCATTGGGTGTGTAAACTTGGATCACACTTCACCTCCAGCAACTCTCAACAGGCAACAACTGACTCATCTGGAATTGCATCAGATACTCTGCTGTCAAGGTGAGTGAATGAATATATTTCATGTTCCATCTCTTTCATCTCCTCAATGTGTGTTTTTTCTTTTACAAATGCGTTACAGTATCATACTTTCTATTCCCTCCCTCTAAATGTGTAAGCAATACTGATGTCACTATTTTATACTGTGGTGTTAAATATAACGTGATTTTATGATTTTATACTGATGTCCTTACTTTTATTATACTTCCTCCGTTCTAAAATAAATACAATACTAATTTTTTTCGATATCCCATAATAATTACAACACATCCTATTAGAAAAATTTTTATCTAAAAAAATATATAATTAATCAAACTTAATTACAATATATTCACTATCTTCTCTCACAACAGTTACAACATTACAAAAAAAAACCTTAGGTTTGCGACAACGTTATCACAAATTTTACAATGAAATACCTATTTTTGTCCCTAAATTAAGTTTTGTGACAGAAAAACCAAATGGTCGCAAACTTTAAGATAACCCTGACTACTTCATTTTTTCCAAATTCTTTTGACCCCTATTTTCTCAAATATTTCCCCAAATTCCCTCACCACCCAACCTCTGTCGTCATCGACGACCACCATCCCGCCGCCCCTACCATCCAGGCCCCCCACAGCCTCCACCGCACCGCTTCGCTACTTTCCACCTGCACCATCGTCGTCGTCCATCGGAGCTTGTCGCTCGTCAGTAGTCCCTCCGACCACCACATATTCATACATCTGAGTTAGAATCGAAGAATTGAAATTGTTTGTTTTATTTATTATACGGGGTTGGTTGGTTTAATATGTCATTGGTGGTCGGGGTTGATGATGGTGTGGACTTGAAAGGATCGAGAGTGTGTCTCGATCCGAAATTGTTGAACCGTATATATGTGTGAAATGAAATGATATATATGTTTGGATTTTTGATAAGTTAGAAATATGTTTATAATGATTTTTTATTATGACATATACATATATTTCATATAGTGATATATAACCAAGGCTTATCGAATATAAATTTAATCTTTCTAATGCATGTACATGATTTAATTTTGAAGAAACAAAATGAATGATATAACTAAATTGAGTTTTCGATGGTTGTTCGGATGGTTGGGTTGTTTGCGAAAGGTTGTCAGGGGTTGTTTTGATGATTGTGCTGTTTGGGTGCATTGTCGGATTAGCAAGTGCAGATTGTTAGTGTTTTTTTTTATTTTTTTTATGTTCTTATATTATGTGTGATTTTTATGTGTACACAAAGCTAGTTTAACCTTATTGAAGATTATTTAGCTAGTTTGTGTTCTTGATTGATGTTTAGACTAAATAAAATTTTGTCTTTTAGTATATTTAACCTTAAAAATAGTAAACATTGTTTAGGAGAATTTTTTAAATGTCCTAAAATATATTTTTTTTTGACATAAATTAGGTGATAAGGGTAATTTTTAAATCTTTGAAGATGGATTTATGATTAATGTACTTGACATGAATTATAATGTTTTAATGGATAGAAAAAATGAAATCAGATATGTCATAGTAGTAAGATAGACCTTGGATGTATGAGCGACTTATTGAAGGGTATTTAAGCGAAGTATTCGCTAGAAACATCAAAAAATTTGTGAACTTTACCCTAGAAAAATATTTTTTCAATTATCCGTGATACTTGAGGTGCCCTTGTGTCAAGTGTCACAATGTGTACTATCAAACGACGGATAAGACGAACGTGCACTTGTATTAGCGTGACTTTATGTCCAACTACTGGATATGGACGCAACATGGTGAGACTGAGCAAGGAGAAACCTCAATGCACACAAATCCTTATGAGGATATGGTCATGGATGAATTTGGAGCTGGATATTCAGGCCGTGTCGATCATGAGACGACAAATGTTTGTGACGACAATCCGTCACCTGCTTTTGCAGCTATTTTCAATATGTTGAATGCTGCTAGGGAATCGTTGTATTCTGGTTGCTATAGGGAATCGCCTGCTAGGGAACCTTAAATGAGGTTGACAATCCTAATCTGTCAAGTGTTTTTCACAAGAATGAGGGATATGCCATAAGGAAGGGGAGAAAGGACACATTAGCTGAAGTTTATCTTAATGCCGCTAATAAATATGTTCTACGGAATTATGAGAGAATATCTTCTTTTGAGAGGTATAAATTATTTTTCAAAGTAGAAGTTTAAGTAAATTAACATACTTTCATAAAACGTGCTGGTACTAAATATACCAAGTGTTAACAAACTTAGATTATTTGAGCAAGAAATGTTGAGAAAGCGACGATCAAGATCCATCCATATGAATATACTTTCATATAAGAAGTGTTAAAATCTGCTGGTACTGAATATACTTTCATCGTCGATCATCTGCTCCATTAACGGCTCCACTTCGCTTATCTGCTTTACCACAACACCCTCCCTCGGCTCCCTCATCAGCGTCTTCTCCTCCAGTTCTTTCTCTACATAGATCATCATCTCATTCATTCGGTCGGTATGACTATGATGATCGATATGATGGTGGCGGTCGTTTTGGGCTTATCCTGGACCCCGATGGTTTTTGGTATGTATTTTGTGTTTTGAGTCTTTTTTCAATTCAAATTTATTCTTAGTATTTATGTCATGCATCATGCTTTGAAAAATTATTTTTTTCAGATTTAATGATCACTCCGTGGTATTCCATATCATGGAGTCTTTTGAGAGCTGTTATTGTGATCCTTGGACATGTTGGACAGACATTCCAACATGAGTTAGGGACAAGATGGTTGTATTTTTTAGGATAAGATTAAATAGAAACACCTTTATATCTATTCAATTCTTTTTTCTTAATATATGTAATTGTGATCCAATTTTTTTTACAGGACCTGTATCATTGGAGGCACGAGATCAGTACTATGGTATATGAAGCATGGAGAGTAAAGATGATCGATCGTGTCGAGGACCACGTGTACAGGTAGAGAAGGATTATTCTTAAGGGTGGGAAGGATTCCTAGATCAACAAGGATACAAAGGGCCAGTTGAAGGAGATTTGAACGAAGGATCCTGAGTTTAAGACCTGATCGAAACGTGGTAAAGAAAAGATGAAGCATTCTGAGGCGAAGCACACCCAGAGATCGATATCGACGACCCATGCCGCCAAGAATTTCAATTACTCGGTTTCATCTTCTTAAATTCTTGTTCTGAATGATTCTATTTATTTATTTTATTTATTCTTTTACAGGAAAAAGAGTTAAAGAGGAAGCCGATAAGGATGAAGGTGTTTGAAAAAACACGCATAAGAAAGACGCAGAGTCAAGCGAGATGGTTTGGTGCGACGAGAGATGTAAGGAGACGATGATAACTTGACTTGATCATTTATTACATTATAATTTTTTTTTTAAATTTTTCTGTTTTTGTTTTACTTAAACTACTTGAATTTTTTTATTCAATCAAAACCTATATTACAGTAAAAGCAACAGTTGCAGCATGGATATGAAAAATTGAAAGACGAGATAAGAAGCATGGATCATTTGTCCCGCAGGACGACAAAAATGGAGATATTGTACGCTAATGAAGATTCTTTTGGAATCAGGTACATACAAATCAATGACAACGCACTTGATTTTTGCTGCTATATTTTTGCCACTAGGAAAGAAAAACAGTTGAAAAATTATTGCTACCGATAGTGAGCGAAAGAAAGCAAGACAAAAACGAAAATATAGATTCGGGGATTCAATACAAAACAAGCCGTTTTGTTTTTGTACTATGAAACTTCTTTATCGTTACATGTATTATGTTTTTTGATAAAGTTATAATTTTTTGGTAGTTGTTGTCTAAGTTTTATGTTTATGTTTTTATAATAATTTTTGTGTACATATTTTTCTCCATTTATTCTACTCGGTAGAACTGTCACTGAATGAAAATCGCGTATATTTTTAAGCATTTATTCGCGTGGTATTATTATACAGAAATCGCTTTTTGCATAGGCGAGTTCAATTTAGAAAAAATCGTCTTCTGGAGATACGATTTCTGATGATTTGATGTCGTTTTTTCAGGAGACGGTTTTAGTTGTTTAGAACTTGCTTCTTTAGAAAATGAATTCTTCAATAAAATTAAATCGTTTTTTGAAAAAAAACGAATTTCTTTTCGATATTATTAAAAAAAATTAACGTAAAAAAACAATGCGGGGAGGGAGGGAGTACAAGATTGAGAGTCCTTCTAAGATAGTGTAATCCATCCTTGAACCCTTCTTTCCTCACCCTAAACTACCCAAAAATCCATGGACATTAGATTTCAACTCATTCCACAGATAGACAACCCTCCCCCTGTTTCCCTCCACCCATTTTCCCCCATCGCCAAACAGATCAATTGCATCCCCCCTGTTTTTTTCCCTCACCCGCCAGTTTTCTCTCCCATTGGGGAAGAGAACTCACAATCGAGGAGGACAGGGCATTTGCCCTTCCTCCTCCTCCTCCTCTCCCTTTCGATCTCCGGCGACGATCCAGATGCCACATTCCATCCCTCCATTGCCCTCTCCATCTCCCTCCCCGCCCCCATCATACACCAGCCTCGGTCATCGATGCACCATTCTCTTCTCGGACTCCTCCGTCATCATCCACATTATCTCCATAACCCTGATCACCTCCCTCCTCGCCCTCTCCCTCGTCTCCCTCACCCTCATCCTCCACCTCCGCCTCGCATCCCGCCGCTCCCGCCATTTGCAGAACTTCGCGTCCCATTGGCCCCTCCGTCTCCTCCTCGTCCTCCTCGCCTCCCTCTCCTCCCTCTCCCTCCTCCATATCATCACTCCCCCTCTCAACAATCTCTGCCAGACATACATCGTCGTCTCGCTGGGAGTCCTCGAGCCCGGGTTCCTGATCGCCCTCCTCTTCCTCGTCCATGTCTCTGTTAACAACACCACCAGAAGCACTCCCATCAAGTCTCCGACGACGGCAGCCGTCTTCGTCATCATTGCCATCTCTTTCTCGCTCTCGATATTCCTTTGCCTCTCCGTCCCCGATGATCACATTCGTGCACGCGTGACTTGCACCTGCACGCTGTCGAGCGTGGCGATATTCGCCCTGTTTGCGGCGGTGTACTCTGTTTTGTTCATCTCGGCGTGTGTCAGGGTTGTTTCGGTGGCGATCAATAAGAAACTGAGGTTTAGGATGAAGGCGATGGCAATGACGGTGATAGTGTGTTTGGTTGTTCAGGTTGGGGTGATGGCGGCGGCGGCGTTGTGGGGAGGGGAAGAGGCGGTGGTGGTGGTGCTTGGGGTGGTTGGTGTTGCGACTTTTGTGGTGTGCGCGGCGGTGGCGGAGGGCGTTTTGGTAATTAGGCCGATTTGGGATGCGTTGGCGGTGAGGGGACAGAGGGGGAGGGACAGGGTTGATATTTGAGGGGACGGGTGAGGGCATTTTTGGAAAAGAAAGAATTGCGTCCAAAAGAGGCTGTTTCAAACTGCGGTTGATACTTGAGGGGAGGTGAGAGCATTTTGCGAACGAAAGAATGGTGCTCGATGATCCAACCAACTGATGCTAAAGAGATTGTTTTCAAATGCTCGCAGAGTCGAATGACCCTGACATTTTTTTAAGGGTCTTTTGTGAAACATGAACTTGGAAATGGGGTAGAAGAACAGCGATGAGATGAGGTCGTTGTTGGAGGTTTTGATTGGATTCTATGAGAGAAAATGATAATAGTTTGCGCTCTCGGATATTTCAGAAGTAATGTGTAACTCATCATCTTCTCATTATTTGTTTCGGCATCTGATCGTGTATTCTATTCGAGTTTCTTTTGGTTCCAATGACGTTGTTTGTGTACATATAACGAAATTTGTTACAGAGAAGCGAGATCGTCTCCATCATTCTTATTGATTTTACAACACAAGTGAAGAGGTGATGATATGAATAAACATGATCACACAGCTCAAGATCACCTAATGGCAGCGATGACAGAGGGCGCAGCAACGTCCTGATCCATTGAGCTATGAGCCCATGGGCCATTTCTCAAAATGGGCCTAATAATACAATGGACCTTTTACTGTTAATAATTATGTTTATTTCTTTTTGTATTTATTTTTACATTTTTTTCTGCTTAATTGATAATACTCCAGCACAATGGAACTTGGTCAACTGCTGTAGGTACTTATTATTTTGATATTCATAGAATCATGCTGCTCCTCCACAAAATGGAGTAATACACATGTGTAACATAGATATATAGCAGTTGACGATCAGATTAAATGAATTAGAAATCGTTGAGACTGGTCACCTTTTTAACTTCAGTGTACAGAACCTCTAAACCGACCAATATGTAATCTGATGCAAATATCTATGCTCTCCAAGTAATCGTTTTATATGCTCTCCAATATTCGCATCGATAAACAGACATAGTCAAAATATATTGTATTTATATTGGGATGGAGCAAGTCGATATGTACATTGTTTTTACTATATACAATTTATGGCCAGCTTGATGAATAATGCATATTCTTACAAATATGCAGAATGTCGTGGGATTAATTCTATCAAGTACTATATATAAGGTTCGCATAAATTAATCATATAGGTGGCAATAAATGGAAAAAGATAGAGATCGAACTCGTGATTTCTTTTCACGACCTACTCTGATACCATGTCGAAAAATCAACTCTGTCAAGATTCTCAACTGATGATTTAAGACACACTAATGTATATCTTAACACAAAAACATCTAGTAAAACATAATTATTGTTCACTGAATAAACTTGTTTCTTTAGTTCCGTGGCCATAACTACCACCGTGGACTTCCATGGATTCCTGCGAATTTTTCTACAAAAGAAGGAAACAAACAATGCCCAAAGTGATCCAAAATGACAGCAAAGCACAAATTGTAGTTTATTCTCTATAAAGGAGACTCTGACGAATTCCTAAATTAAACAATATATATATGTTAGCTTGCATCGAGCATATTAACAGTCAGCCATCAGGCTAAGCTACAAGCATAGAGAGAGGTCCAATAATAACATTGACTCGCATTAAGCATAAAATTATCGTGTGTGTTCGCATTACGATTAAAAGACACAAAAAAGATTGTTATAGGCTTTGCTTTAGAGTTTCGTGGAAAATTTCTTCATCTTTGATCGACCGGCTTCTTAACTCTTGATCATCACATCTCAAACTTTACAGTAATCCATGCGTGTTGCGACATCAAATCTGGCTTGATCGTAATATGTGTTTAGACTTTAACATGTCTCAATTCTCATCATTAATTTGCTCTCATTTTCATGAGCCAGAAAGGATTACACTTTTCGTTCCATATTGGATATAATCATTTGATCCGATGCAGAATTTTATATGTATGTGGAATTTTTATGAAATTTGATGAAAAAAGAATAATTTTTTAATAATAGTGGAGTTGACTCTATCAATTGAAAGAGAAGAAAATGAAGATATTATAACAGATATTGATTATTTTGATTTTTTTTATGTGAAAAATTTATCAAATATGATAATATTATAATTAAATTAAAACTATTTTAAAAAAACGTTAGATGTATGTTGAGCTGAAGAAAATAGGAGTAACATTTTTTTGACAAAATAGGTAAGGTGCCAATGCATTAATTTATATATATAGACTTTAGTTTACTTTTATTGATGTTATGTCTATAAAAGAGAGGAAGCAATGATTAACTTGTTCAACCGGAATAATGATAAAGTGGAGAGCACCAAAAACGAGATTCAAAACTTAGGTAAAAATATGATTATTTTTTTTTATCTCATAATAAATATAATATTTATTTTATCTTGATATTTTTTATAATAATTATTTCCATCGTTTTTTAATATAAAAAATATTTATTTATTTTAATCGTTTCAAAATATATATAACATATTATATTTAATTACATTTATATATAAAAAATACGAAAACAATCAGTATCCGTTACAATACATCATCCACTATCTCCTCTCACAACTGTTACAGTAAACTCCACTATCATCAAAAAAATATTCTTCCTTCATCAAATTTCACACATACATAAATCCACGTGTAGGGTCAACACGTTTCCTATATTTTGGAATGGAGGGAGTATAATAGTGTTTTATTTCAAAAAATTTTATAAAAAAATAATTCAAAATCAATTAAATTTAGCTACAATACACTTATTATCTTCTCATAATTATTACAGTAAATCCCACTATCATAAAAAAATAGTCTTTCTTTATAAAATTATAAAAAAATTTAATCATATAAAATCTAGTATCGGATAATTTATTGTATTTATTATGGGATGGAGGGAGTAAATGGAATCTGTTTTGCCATATTGTAACGCCCCGACTTTCCACGTAGGAAGACACGTGAGCGTTATGCCGTCACGGACCCGATTCGTGACAAGGCTGAACAAACCGAATGGATTTTAGGATACAGAAGTCAAGAAACTACAACACAATTGTAACATAGTCATAGCTTACAGTCCCAAATACCGGTTTAGTTACAACATTTAAGCGGAAGTTAAGCAGATCGCTTATTACATTCATCAATATAGTCCTCTGATCTGCCGTATTAACTGAAAATCATGAGTTCATCTATATACATACAAACTCTCTCTAAGAGCCTTCAGGTGCTGCTAGGGGCATACCTGCAATTGAAAAACATAACCGTGAGCTAATGAAGTTTAGCAACCTCTGGTGTATGAATCCCAATTACAGGGAACTTTCGCTAACGGCTATGACGACCGCCGAAAGTCCCTAAAATATTTTTATGTATATAGGAAAATATGGGCGTCATATCACACAAGATCGTTTTTCATCTCTTTATATGGCTTTGCATCGTTTTTAGGAGTCATTCCTTTATTTCGTATTTAATTAGGGTTTATGACTCGACTCAAAAGCAGCGACAACTCCAAGGATATGACCGTCTCGGAGTACAGTGATAAGATAAAGTGTCAATCGTCAGCCGGGTTTCTCAAAAGATTCCGTTTTCGTACTTGCCTAAACTGTGCGTCGCCTTGCACCTCCTGTGCGCATTCAACGAGGTATCGTTTGTCTGTATTGAGTTGATTTGGGTCTCCCTGCAGAGAGCAACCCGTGGCCCCGTCACTACGGCATAGAAGTCGCTGCATGCATGCAAAGAGGATGGGGAATGCCCATCGCTCCCTAGCTAGTTTTCACCCATGACGATGACTCAGATAAGAATACAGGAGTGCAATGACTCAAGCTCAAGCCACCAAGGCTATTCAAAAAAATAGATGATCGAAAAGGATCGATGAAGGGACACCAAGTTTGACCTTCTCAACAAATCCAAGACAACGACCAGTGATCCACAAGGGATGTCGATGCCGTCCTTATCAGTTCAAGGAGGCGTTATTTCTTATTCGTTTGCATTTCATTAGTTCACATGGATAGTGCAACTATGATTCACATCCCCCGTCCCCTTTTTATTAAACATTTAGCGCTCGCTTTCATTTATTTCCCATAAGAATATATACAATATAGGGTACATTCTAGTTCATTTCAACCCCAAATATCACATCACATGTCAAACGTGTTCGTTCTATGCACGTTTGACTATTTATTCACATGCGTAGATGTTATATATCTCAAATAAGCGTTTTGGGTTTAAAGTTTGGGACTCGAAAATGTATTTTTCCTTAACAAAAGGGCTGTCACGGCAAATCTAGAACCCTGCGGGTGGTTAGCCAGACAGTGAAAGACTACCGAAAGCCCCTATTTTAAT
>JAOVYX010022593.1:0-14439 GCA_035668315.1 Drosera spatulata
ATTCCTATTGGATTTACAGGAAATGAAAGCCCAAGGTGTGGCTGAAGACAAACTAGAACTTCTCAAGGGTGTGAGTGATGCGTTCAGGCCGGGAGTGCTAACGGCTCTGATGGGTGTCAGTGATTGAGCTTCCATACTGTCTAGTCCTTACGCGCAACGTTTATAACGTTATAACATTGTAACGTTATTCGTTCGTTACGTTTATTGACGCGTTCAACAAATCATCCCAAATATTCCATCGTCATATTTGATTCATGTAATCAAATATTTTCTTAAATTTAAATATATAACCTTTTGACACAATTTT
Organism: Drosera spatulata; assembly: GCA_035668315.1. NCBI lineage: Eukaryota > Viridiplantae > Streptophyta > Magnoliopsida > Caryophyllales > Droseraceae > Drosera > Drosera spatulata. The sequence continues at coordinate 308 of JAOVYX010022593.1, forward strand.
AAAAATATTCATCTCAAAACTTTCAAAATTTTCGAATATTATAATATAAAATAAGACAAAAATTAAAACAATTCATAAAATATCGAGTTAAATAATCTAATAAAATTGTCAAACAAGAATCCACACGTCACATCCACCAACGCGTGGAATAAATCACATTCTAGAATGTCACAATAAATGGACACCATTCACAACTTTTTCCTTCTCACTCCACCTCCCGTCGCTCCACTTCAGTTTCGTTTCCATCTCTAGATTTCATTTCTCATATCCAATTCCGTTTTAGCGTTTCGCCATTTTTGTAAGAAATCCATCAATGAAAACAATCATCGATTAGCAGTTGACTGAACCCATCTTCCTCTGATTGAAGTGAACTCATATTCAAAGGGTTTCGCCATGTGTTTGTACGAAATCTATCAATGAAAACAATCATCGATTCGATCTGATATTCCAATCATCATCTATGTTGTTAGTGTCTTTCTAATCAGTGTTTTCTCCGATGCAGCATATCTGCGGATATCGAGATGCAGATTGCACGGCGATCGGCTGCTGTCCACGCCAGCGCTAGCGGCTGTGCGGCAGCGGCGGCGGAGGTGATTTCAGAGGATGTGGTGGCTGCGCTCCACGATCTGGTGCGCGAGAGTGAGAGGCGCGAGAAGAGGAAGAAGATGATACGGATCATGGAACGGGAGCCTAAACTGATCGACGCCACGAACAAGGACGGCGATACGGCAATGCACGTGGCGGCCAGGGCTGGCTTTCTCGGGACGGTATCGGTTCTCGTCCAGCTTTCGGTTATTTATCAGCGAGGTTTGTGAGGAAAATGTCTTCCGTGTGTGCATTCGAGTATATATCTGTCTATATTGTGTATAATCGCACACCCTTTCTATGACGGGATTGGTTTTCTCGCTGAGGCGGATGCGGGGAGAGTCCAGTGAGGGATCCCGACATCTCTAACTGGGCCTAAATAGGCATACATGTCTGAATCGGATTCATCTGGGTTATGAAGATTCATTCTTCTTTTTCAATGGCCGAGACGAGGTTATAAATGGCCGATGTGATTCGTTCTTTTTCTCTAGGGTGGATGTAGGTTTGATCGCGGAACCACCCTGATTGTCATTCATGGACCAAAACCGGACCTCGTCATTTTGGACCGCTAGAGATTTGCTATTCTGATTCTGTGAACTCTGTATCGAAGTTGTGTGTGACTATTAATTCTGTTTTGATGTTTGAGCAGGTTGTATGTACAAGAGAAACAAGGACGGAGACAACCCCTTGCATTTAGCGTTGATGAATCGCCACTACCATGTGGCTTGGAGTTTGCATCTGAACTTTCCACTGAAGGTGTGGCTTAAGCTGAATTTGGCAGGGATTTCTCCGATTTACCTGGCTATCGTTGCCAGATACTGGGATCTTGTTGAGGATGTTCTGCACCGTGAAGGATTCATCAAGTGTTGGAATCAGGATAAGCACCCGCTACCGAAAGGCCTGTTATTGGCACATGCTGCCATTGATGCTGGAAACCAAGGTAACCTTTAAGTTTGTTCTGGTCGAACTTTTGTTATGGTTGCGTGAAGGTGTAGCTTATTTTTTAATTGCTTGTACAGTTCTGGAAACGGAAAACTCGAAAGGGTGTGACTCTAGGCTCTAGCACATACCGCATTGCTATAATTGAATGACATTGTGTTAACTGTGGGCTCATATTGTGCATGCAAAGATTTATTTGAACTGCTATAGGATCAATTCCAGCAAAAATATGTTTAGCCAAAGTCTGTAATCTGGGGATGTGGGAGTCTAATGAAAACCATTGCAGCAGTAGACCAGGAAAATCATGTCAATGGCTTTCGAACATGGGATAAATTGTCCGGGAATCAAAAAATTTGAGTCACATTGTGCCTAAAGCTCAGACTGCGTTTCAACATTATTGTCAATTGGCTTCTATTCTGTCCATCTCCGCCTCTTTGTTTTTATGGCGTAATTCCTTGATCACTTTGTTGTATTTCTGTTGTTGAAATGATTTTCAGTCTATTCTGAGGGCTGCTTTTTGTTTTTTTTCCCTATTGTTTGCTAAACTTTAGTTCTCTATGGCTGTAGTTCTTTCTCTTATTTCATTACTGAAGTTATAACCTTATTACTACCATAGTGAGGCATATTATACCTCTGCTTGGTGGTGAACTGATCTGATATCTTATGGTGCTAATGTTACAACAGAACTCCTTGGCATTCTGCTGAAGAAACTACCCATCCTTGTCGGGTCGTGTGATGAAAGAGGACTAACTCCAACCTCCTACGCAGCATCCCGTCGTTTTTCTCAAGGTGTTTGCTTTCTTTTGCACAAATATCCAGAAAGTGCAACTCTCGAAAATATAGATGGATCTTATGCCATGCACGTAGTAGCTAGTTGTGTTAAGTTTTTGCAGAAGCTCATTTCACCGTTGCTGAACAGGTTTCATGTTGCTGCCTAGAAGACGATCAACATTGGCGATGGACACCGTAATACTCCTTTTAGTTTGGCTCAATGTAGATGCTATGTCTGTGATGATTTGACATCAATTGATTATTTTTCCCTGTGCATATTCCCTTCTGAGTTAGAAGTATTTATTTAAAGTTACCGGTAGTGTAGTTTTAAGTTAAGAGTTTTTAATTAGATGCTAAGAAAAAAATAGATTGTCTCGTTGTTTAGTTAGTAATATAGATTGTCTGATTTGTAGATGTTGATGTTTACATGGAAATATTTCCAAATTTATAAATTATTGACATGAAATAATTACTAAACACTGATAAGAGAGGTAAATCAGGGGAAAAAAACAAAAAACAAACAAGCCATAGTACGTATTAGAATTATACTCCTCACGCAGAAGTACAGCACCCTGTTGACAAGGGTGTTTTGCAGCTTTTGTTTTAAGCTGATTTGCCCATTCAATATCAGATAATTTCTGTAGCTCAAGTAAAACATTGGAAGACCAATATTAGCTTTACGATACAACTTTATAGCGACGTACCTGAACATCACACAATAGTATCAATCTGCTCCTCGCGGATCATGAACAACATCAAATGCAATGGAATGTAGAAAAAGCGTCGCCGAATCCAAGTGTTGATCGAAGGCGGCGAGGTGAGTGGAATGAAAAATAAGTGCAGAGATGTTAGTGAGATGAATCCCATGATCAAGATGAGAATAGCTAGCCAACCAGTCTCTGCTACCACGAGATAGATACCCACCATGAATGCAACAGACATCGCCGTTAGAGCCACGAACAACAAAGGCAACACCAATCTCAAGCTGAAAAGAATCAATCTGAGATCGCCCAGTTGTGCCCAAACAAGCAAGACAGCGACCAGGATAGAGCTATACATTGCAATTGTGTCGCTGATCAAGAACGCTTTGAAAAAGGGCCCATCTGCCAGAACAGCCATCCCTGTGGCGGTGGAGTTTTTCCCATCGTTCGGGGTGCCGTTGTAGCCTCCAGGGGGTGTGAAAGCAGCGGCAAAGGTCACTGTGGCGACAAGGGTCGCCATCAGTTGGAGAGTGTTTATCCTGTCCTTGTATTTGTTGCTTAAATCAGGATCCTCCGTTTTCTTATGAAGGGTGCAGGAATGGGAAGATCGCGACGCACCAGCATATGTCAATGCTAGCCACGTCAGCCGCTGAAATCTCGACCGATCAAAAGAATGATCAGGTTGATGCAATTGCAATTTCCGAACCAGAACCTTATGATTATTGGTGGAAATGACAATATTCTATAATGGTAATAAGGGACATACCTCTTCCATTGAAATATTAAAGCCGGAATAGTTCAGGGCAGCATCCAATGGTGAACAACCGTCCTTGTTCTCCAGCGACAACTGAACTTGTTTATATTCTGTCATGACGTAGACCACCTTAGGATGCTTGTTTATTACAGCCAAATGTAATGGTGTGTTCCCGTCTTCATCTCTCAAATTGATCGCACGTTGAGCAAGCTCTGTGGGTCGCTTTAGTTGAGCAAGCTCTGTGGGTGGCTTTAGCATGTCCTCAAGCAAGTCTTTTAGCATACCAGACCTGCCATTTCCCGCGGCCATGTGCAAAATGTTTTGACCTTTGTCGCTAAGTAAATCCCGGCTATTGGTGGAACTCGAAGTCAATTCCTTTACCACTTTGATTTGTCCTCCTCTACATGCCCAATGAATTGGGAAGCAACCGTCTTTTCCTTTCTTGAATGCTTCCCCCCGAAATTTTTCAAGAAAGTACTGAACCCCCTCAAGGTTTCCGATGTAAGCTGCATAAGAAAGCGGTGTCCGTCCTTCCTCATCAAATGTATCAACTAGGGCGGAATACTTCTCTAGCATGACTTTCAAAATTTCTGCTCAATTTCCTCGAAAGAAACAAGTAGGCAGTTTCATCATATTATGAATTTTGGTCGTAGCCAAAGCTGCAGCAAAATGAAATAACATTGGAAATTAAGGGAACATCAAGGGGAGCTTTTCCTATGTAACTTACCCATGTTCTTTGCCTTGATAACAGCATGCATGACCGGCTTGCCTTTCTTCAACAATTCTACATCACGGTTAGGTGTAGGTGTAGGAATCCTATCGAGCATAAGATGGACAATATCCCAATACTCGGCTTCGATTGCAAGATACAATGGAGACATCTTATTGGCATTCAAGGTATAAGAAGCTCCAGCGTATAATTCAGCCAATACTTTAGCCATTCTTTGGTTGCGGTTTTTCAGCGCTATATGTAATGGAGTATCCTTTTGTTTTAAATTTTGTTGTCGTAATATATTCACAGGGAACGAAGGATCTTCCGTCCAGTGCCTCAGTAGACAATCGAGTGCCTCAAACTGGCACGATCTTGCTGCCGTGTGGACGGCGAGATCCTCGTTTGAGTTCTTTCTTAATAGGGGATGCTTCTTGTCCAAGGATAGGATTTTTTCCATCAGCTTCACCTGACCAGCACTGGCTGCAAAATTACAATATGTTTTGTATGTGAAACAAGGTTTAATTCTGAAGCATCAACTGAAACCAATATATTAGTGGAGTACTACTAAAGCAGCAGTGTCTTATGCACTACTTGCAGCCTTTATCGGGCTGGTGTTGTTGCATCACCAACACATAGACATAACCAATTACGTGCGGCGATGATCAGGATTTTTGACATTACCGGAAATTTCGTGACAAAGGAAAATGATAAAACGAAGATGAAGTTAGCAAGTTGTGGGAAATTAACTTGATCGTTGTATAAATATACGGGACAAATAGTTTAATATGGAGTACTTTTAGGAACAAAAGTATGTAAAGGTAGAACTGAACTATATATAACTACCTGCAATATGAAGAGGGGTCTCAAGACCAGCGGCCACCAGCGACGAGAGAAGATCAATATCTGCTTCGCCTCCTGACGACGAAATGGCCTCAATGAAGTCTTCAACATCTCCGTTAATCAAGTAACCGTACATTTCGCCGCTGATTTGCTCATGATTCTCCGTCGTCATTTCGCTACTCATGGACTGCACGGTATCATCATCACCTCCCTGCTCGTCTATTTCAGCCAGCGCTTCTCTTTCTTCCCAAGCGCTCATTGTCGCTCTTATGCTCTCGCTAAAGGAAAAGAAAGGAGTGCCACCCGAACGTGCACTTGCCCCGCTGGCGTACCCCTGGCCGCGCTCCGACTCGGATCCATCACTGCTGCGGTTGTTCGTTGGCTCGGATTCATCTAGTCGGATCCTGTCAGCAGCACGCCGCCAGAGGGTTGGCCAGCGAACAATGTGCCTGAGGGTTGCCCAGCTTCCGATTCTCCTAGGCGGACTGCCTGCTTGAGGCTCTAGCATACTCATAGATTCTATATCCATCGTATTTTTGTCAAGTATTCTTGGAGTATTTCTGTATTTGCCTTGGGGGAATATAAAGAACATACATAGATGTTCATTTTATATGGTCCAGAGATAGATAGATATGAGAAATGAATGGATCAGAAATTTCATATGAACATGGCGCGACGACTTGCGCGACGACTTGCGCGGAGAAACCAAGTCAACTTATATCAAGAAAAGAAAAGCCCATCAATGAAAGAAAATGAGAGAACCATATATGCATATAATCTCTATTTTTCATGGCATAATCTAATCCTCCCAAGTCCCAACACAACATTCGTGATTTTGATAACGGAGCCTAGCTCCCTCGCTTTGCTGCGACACAAATAATTTGGGTTTTGTAAGCTGTAACTGCAATTTCATTATCGCGCACTGTCATGTTCTGGAGCCATAATTAAAATTACTGTATACAAGAACCAAATTATGGTATACAAGTTTCGAACTATAGTAAATGCGTGCAGACTACAACAAATTGTTCCACGAAAAATATTAACGAATAATTAAAGTTTTCAATATTAAATGGCAACTTTGATTTTTCTTTCTAGCATTTTTCTCTATGAGAACGACGAGTCTCCTAACCTACTAGAGGAGAGCGGGTCAACAACGCGGTATTCCTCTGCTTATGATGTTAGACCATGGCAGTAACACCTCGTAAGCAAGTACGATTTTCGAGGCGTTACAAACCATCTTCTAATCCTCCGACGATACGACGAAGAAAAGCAGTTAGAGGACTGCTGGCTTTGGTCCTATGCCAATATGGGTGCAATGAGCCAACCTACCCCTCGGTTGTATGAAACAGGGTGTTCCAGAAACAGTAGGGAGCAAGGTAGGGAAGGTGATTGAGGTCAATGTGATAGAGCTAAATGTCCAGAAACCGGTGGTAAGGGATACGTATGTCACAATAAAAAGCAATACAAGTTCCACATTTTTTGTTTCCGATGTGGTGTCGTCGGACATAAGGTGACGGAGTGCTCTAAAGAACCTGTGTGGACTCATGATGACGAGAAAGGAAACGTTACGACGAATCTGTCTTATAAGAAAGGGGAGATTTTGGTGCATGCAAAGAAGACAGGTGATAAAAAAAATCTATTCAATGTCCGATGATTGCGCCAACAGCGGATTTGACTGGAGTCATGTTGGAGATAGAGTTCTACGTAGGAGACAAGGAGCAAGGGATGAATTGTGGACTTACAATTTCTCAGATTGGTTGGATAACTGAGAAGGTCAACGCAAGAGTGATGGCTGCAGTAGAGGGCTGATATGCGCACAAGGCTGACGGATTGAAAAGGAAGAGAACGAGATGGGCCAGAATGAGTTGGGCCTGGGGATTGTGGTCTTAACAGAAGGAGGACAAAACAAAATGGGCCGATGGAAGCGCAGACCCAATGAAGAGTTAAAAACACTTTTTTTATGAATGTTTTCTATAGCTTATATCTATTGTTTATGCCCTATTTTATATCTTTTTAGGTTAATTTTAGTACGTTTTGTATTGTTTTTTTTCTACTTTTTTTCTTATTTTTATTGGCATGGATGAAATTTGGGCTGATTTAAGCTGGATTTTGATTGGAGCCTTTGATTTCAAGCGATTTAAGACAAATTCGTGTATTTTTTGATGTTATCTGGTGATGTGGAGCTGAAAAGATGTAGACAAAGAGATAAAGAAGCATTCGAATCAAAATTTGAAGTTCGAAAAGTGTTAGTCGTGAACTATGCGCAACGAAACATTGATTTTTGTTGCGATTTTTATAGGGTTCAAACAATTATCATTTTTTTATTTATATCTTTTGCCTTCACTCATTTGCAGAGAGAGTGTTAAGGGGTTCATCTTTGGTAGAAACACTCAATTACTACCTCTGTTCCAATAGAATTACAACGCGTTGATCCGATACGTATATTTATGTTTGTGTTGAATTTAGAAATAATGTCTAATTTACTCTTGTATTAATGTTCGTTGTTCATCATCCATGCTTTCATATCCAGAGGCGTCACTGGCCATGCAGAGCCGTTATCTACATTTGTTTGTATTATCGTGATTTTAATTTAAGTTTATTTCATCATGATCGTTATATTTCATTGCATATCTTTGTCGTTTATGTCTTTAACGTGCATATTGAGTAGTTTTTCTGGTCAGAACATGTGAATGGATGCATGCCTGTGAGCATGGGATAAGATATGTGTTTAATGGATGATTAAGTTAGTGATAAATGTGATATTGAATGAACTATTAAGATTGTGAGTTAAGTGGCTTGATCACCTATCTTATTTCATGATTTCAATTAAGCATTTAATTATAATACTTTATGATTAATATGAAGCAAATCTGATTTAGGTTAAAGTGTAGAACTCTTTTAATGCTTAATTTAGATTGGTGTATCACATTCATTATTGAACTCTTTTAGTATTTTATGAGGCGTCTCACTTAGTATTCGAATAGTTGAATAATTTTTTTATTTCACACCTAGGTGAGTGATATAAAGTTTAAATAAAATAAATGTTAAGCAATATGAAATGACTCGATTCGACACCAGTGAAGTCAAAACCAATTCAAAAATCGGATCTTAATAAAATACATAATGAATTGAATTCTATTTAAACACTAAAATTTATGCTAAGTACTATCACCCACGCAATGCGCGAGAATATTCTAATGTTATCATCAATGACTTATAATTTGTAATTTGATTGTTCATTAAAACTATTTATCGTGGTGTCATTAACATTCTATTGATTTCGTATGGTGTAGGATGTTCTTGGGATCAACATTCTGTTGGTTTCGTATCGTTTGAATGTTATTATTTTCGAAAAGATATGAACAAAGATTTTTTATTTTCAGGTATCATTGACGAAGCAACATCACATCTACTTTCCCTTACAAACTACATTACAACTCTAACTCTAATTTTTCTCTGTGACATCAGAATCGATCAAACTAACAAAAGAATGACCACATATGGAATAAAAAAACTAACCTGAAAAATTATCTTATAGGGATAAAAAAAAATAATGGGACTGCTGTTGATGTATTCAACCAAACTGTAATTTTACTCAGAAATAAATATTTTTAAATAATGAATAAAATAAAAAACAATAAAAAGATGTGTTTTTGATTTTTTATTTAAATGTTGTGAGTGAGATTGCAACTTGATTGTTTGCATCAATTGCAATCCCTCATTCTTTAACAAGATGAAAATTACACAACATCTAAAGTCTTTCGAATAATACCACAAAAAAAAACTCAAAAAACTCAAAATAATACTACTGCTGAGAAACTCCCACAAGATTCTCTTTAACGCCATTCAACACACGATGGTGAATAAGCCGAACATCACATGATTTTGGCGATCCTCGGATTGACACGTACCAGTTCCTCTCACCGAAGATGGCAAACTTCCAATGAGTTCTTATTATCCGTAAATGGCAGGCAAGTTGGGTTTGAGTTGATGTTACTGCCTTACTGGACAGTCTGAACTCATTGGTTTTCATAATTAACGTTTCTTTTGGGGTTGGAATATTTTCAAACGTTTTCAAACTCAAATCAAGAAAAGAAAAAGAGAGGGAAAATCATTAATACTACACTTTATTTGGTTCATTTCTTGTTGGGCACATACATCGGTTTCGAATGCCAGATATCGGTGTGGCATGGACCATGTTCGAGAAGACTACGACATGACGCAATTTAAACCCAGAAAACGAAAAAAAAAAAAAAGGTAACGATTAGATGTATATTTCCTCAGTCCCACGTATTTTAAAACACATACGTATGTTGTATTATTTTATATGTATGAATATAAGTTTTGTTTTCATATCAAATCGCGTATGATTGTCTCGCAATATGCATTTGGTTGAAATATATGACTTACACAACCATGATATTTCACGATAAATGTATGAAAAATTACGTTTGATCATCGTTATACACGTGTCAAATCTTACATCGACATACGTACAAAATGAAAATGTTACAAAATTAATGAAACGAAAGAAGTAATAATTTTCCCCTCTGTTGGAGTGATTTTATAACCCTTTGATTTGTCTGGACAATTCACGAAGTTGTGCAACGATCGCGGGTAGGGTGACGGGTGGTGCTGGGCGGTCGGACAGTGGCTGACGTCCGACAGTCGGTGGTCAACCGTCGATAATCGATGGTGATCGACGGTTGGTGATCGGCGTCAACTGCCGCCGAGAGCAACAGCCAAGGGGAGGTAATCGACGACGATAGTAGACGTCAAAGGTCGACGACCGGCGACGGACGACGGTCGGGGGGTCTGTGATTGTTGGTCGATTGTCGTCGATCGAGCGATGGCCGATGGCGACGATCGGAGGTCAACTATCGACAATGATTGACGATTGAGGGTCTATGGTTGGCGGTTGATGGTCGTCGGACAGCGATCAATAGTGGCGAGCGATCAACGCTTGACGGTGGACAATCAATGGTCGACGATCGACGTTGGGTGATGGTTAATATCGGGCAAATGGTAGGACGATGGATAATATTTTAATGGAGCTTTTTAAATAGTTATTCTGACAGGTGACATTAATAATGTCATGGGAGAGGTGGGATTGATAGTGAGGGGGTTTATAAGGTTATATGTTTTTTGGTGCTTTAAACTAATTTCAAAACTCTTTTAATAGATTCTTGTGTTTTGAAGATATTTGAGATTGTTTTATTATGTTTGTTTGTCTCTTTCATTTGTTTTTGAGGTTTTCAAGAGTTTTGAATTGTTTTTATGGTGCTTTTAATCTTTTCAACTGCTTTTGAATGTTTTAACGTCATTTCAAGACTCTATTAATAGATTCTTTCGTATTCTAGTTATTTGTATTTATTTTATGATGCTTTCATCATTATTCATTTGTTTTTGAGTGTTTTGAAGAGATTTGAGTTTTTTTTTTGTCTTAAACTTTTTGAAGCGTTTTTTATTGTTTTAGGGTCCTTTCAAGGTCATTTTGATAGATTCATGCGTTTTCATGTGATTTATGGTTGTTTTATGATGTTTATTACCCTTTTCATTTGTTTTTTAGTGCTTTGAGACAATTTTGATAGATTCTTGCTTTTTTAAGTGATTTGAGATTATTTTGTGGTGCTTATTAATCCTTTTCATTTGTGTTGTAGTGTTTTCATACCTTTTTGATATATTCTTACGTTTTCAAGTGATTTTTGAGGTTGTGTTATGGTGTTTTTAGCCCCTTTCAAGTGTTTTTGAGGTTTTGAAGAGAATTGGGTTGTTTTAATGGTGTTTTTGTTTTTTTTATGTGTTTTTTAGTGTTTTAAGATAATTTCAAGGTTTTTTGATAGATTTTTGCGTTTTCAAGTTATTTGGGATTGTTTTATAGTGTTTTTACCACTTTTTATTTGTTTTTGAGTGTTTTGAAGACATTTGAGGTTATTTTACGATTTTTATTAGTCTTTTTTATTTGTTTTTGAGGTTTTCTAGAGATTTGAATTGTTTTGATGGTGTTTTTAACCTTTTCAAGTGGTTTTGAGTGTTTGGCCATTTCAAGCATTTTTTAAAAGATTCTTATGTTTTTAAGTTATTTGGTGGTTAATAATATTTGTTCTACTAATGCAGATGTTATTTTACCTACCAAACATGAGATTAGTAGGATTAATTATCCAATCCTTCTTTATTCTGTGTACCAAACACGGCCTAGGAGTTTGGTTTGACAAGCAAATAAAGTGATAATAAAATATATTTTAAAAATACGATTAAAGTATATTATTCAAATAATAATTAATATTTCTTTCTTCTCACGAAAAATACAACTGTTATTCAGCCACATTTCTAGGTCAATTAGGTGACATTTTTCATGACAAGGTGTATCTCTTGATAATCTAGAAGGATTTACTAGGTGATTAACAACTCTTTCCTCTTATTATGTGTTACGGACATTCATTATATTTTAAAAACATAACGATTTCATACCAAACATTTGACATGATATATAATGTGGGTTGCATTTGTCCATCAGGATAGTCTGCTAAGCAACCCCTCGCGGGGGGAATGATCAGTTAGTTGACTAATCCACTTTCACTTCCATGTACTATAAATCCAAGTTCCTTTCTTTCCCTCCACTTTTTAATTTGTCTCAAACCAAATCTGAATAACGCTCCTTGTTACTCCTAAATTATCTTATATATCTTCGAAAACATGGATACCACGGGCGAGTTATACAGAGTAACGAGTTCCCGACTAGGGAACTCGTCCAGATGGAGAGACATGAGCGACAGGGATATCTTCTCGAGTACCTCTAGGAAGGACGTCAACGACGAAGAAGAAGACGAAGCGCTTATGTGGGCAGCTCTCGAGAAGCTGCCTACTTACACTCGTGCGAGGAAAGGGATTCTGATGGAAGCGGATGGAAAGGCGAGGGAGATCGATGTAGATAAGCTAGGGATGAAGGAGAAGCAGGAGCTGTTGGAGAGGCTTGTAAAGATTGCCGAGAATGATCATGAGAGGTTCTTGCTCAAGCTAAGGGACAGGATTGATAGGTCAGTTCAGTTCATTCATAAGATTAACTACGATCGAAATTTTGTAGTTACTTGCATTTGCTTCTTATAGGATTGAGGCGATTTTATGCTTATTCATCGTGTGTATGTTTTCGATTCCACGGAGTATCATGGAATTGGTTGCATCTGTAGAATCTACTAGTTTCCCCTTGGTTTGTAGACTGGTACCATATTAGATGTTTCGGCTAGGTGTATGATGTATGACACACAAAGATAATGATAGTGGACCCTTTCATAAGCGTTGAAAAGTGGATTGGTGGGAATTAAATGCCATAAAGATATAGGTTTATCCAAAAAAGAAAAGAAAGAAAAAAAATCATAAAAAATCGGGTTAGGATGGGAGTCATGGCAATTGTTATTTGGCCTCCAAAAACTTTGGGTAATATTAACACATTCATAATTGGGATTAGTTGGTCCCTTTATTATTTTTTTTTGGATTTAAATAATTTTGTTTTGAATTTTTCTTTTCAAGAATTTTAAAAAAAGATAACGTTTTGAAAATATGTGTTAAATTACTCTCTTTTAATTTTTATCATTAATTTTTTATCTTTTAATCTCAATCATTCAATCGTTATTATACACATCTATATCATGACACATATTTTATTGTTTTTTCAAAAATAGATGTCTTGTGGTTTAGCATATTTCGACTTTACGTAAATTAAGATAATATTAACACATTTATAATTGAAAACGAAAGGGTTACATTTGATTCGACGAGTAAGAAAGTTTCAAAAAATCTTTTAACCTTTATTTGATCTTTTAAATTTTTCTCCTATAACCTTGCATTTATGAGTGGAACTCTAGCCTGCAGGCTAATCAAAATTTTCATAATTTAGAAATTTTGTTTGTTTCTTTAATTTAAACGAGCAACAGTAAAAAAAAAAAAAACACGATCAGGGGCCAAACAGCAGTACCGGAAACGGAGCCGGCGACCGATCGTGAGAAGAGTCGTCAACCAACAGAGGACTGGCTTGGCCGCGCAATGAACAAACAGGCGCAGAGAAATTACCTCCTACGCGCCGCCGTCTCCGTCGACGACAGGGCGGCGCCGAGGAGCCGACAAGTCCGGTGGCTCGAAGCAGACGAATGGACTCGTTGTCCGAGCCGTCGTCGTCCGTCGATCCTGTGATCGATGAATATGAGATGGACCGATGAGGTTTGTGTGACGGTATGTGCTGGTGGTGGTGGGCGTTGCAGTTGCACACAAGGTGTTTGTGTTTATGCTACACTAAAGTATGCGTTTTTTTAGGAATGTATTGTGATGATTATGGATATTTTAGGAATGTATTGTTAAAAGGGAGAAAGTTTAGCGGGATTCAATGTAAGAGAAAGTAATGAATGTTACCGTAGGAGACGGTGAATATTTTAGTAGTATCTGTGGCACGAAAAGGTTTCAAATGAGGAAGTTCAGCAATTTTTTTTTTTTTTTGGAGAGCAAAAGAAAAAATGTTATAAATTTTCATGGACGAAGGGAGTAAAATAATAAAGAGTAGAATTTAGAAGCAAAGCAAAGCAACTAGCACACCTAATTTTACCAATCGAAGGGTGTTGGTAGGACAAGATATAGACTTGTTATATATTTGTAGTAGAGACTAAAGAGACTATTTTTTTGATTTTACCCGCAGGAGGTGTCAAATCCTTGACCACATAATTCGGTTGAAGGGTTTAGTACCACTCAACTAACTCTCTTAACGCGGAGTAGAATTCCGAACATGTTAAATAAGATGTCAGCAGTTTGCTGTAAAAAATACAAAGTTCTATCAATATTTGGC
>JAOVYX010022594.1:0-43223 GCA_035668315.1 Drosera spatulata
TATAAGGTGTAGTACATGATATTATTGTTAAATGTATCACGTATTATAAATGATGTCCTCATAAAATTAAATTGAAAATAATTATGAAAAAGAAGTGAACGATGTAAAAAAACACAAAAAGAAAATACGAAAATACGGAATCCGTCGCTAATGAATGTAATTGTCAAATTAGTTATTAGCGACGGATCCGTCGCTAATAGTATGAATGCAAATTTTTCATTCAAAGATTACTAAGGTAAAAACAAATTAAATTAGTGACGGATCGCAACTTTTTTTTAGCGACGGAAACCGTCGCTAATTTGATGTGTTTTTTAAATTTTAGCTACAAGGTTTGACTTCCCGTCGCAAAAAATTAAACATTTTTGTCTTGCTATTTTTACGACGGATTTTATCCGTAACTAAATTTTTCCGTAGCTAAATTGTCTTTTTTTTGTAGTGTTGTGTTTTTACCACTTTTCATTCGTTTTTGTGTGTTTTGAAGAGATTTGAATTGTTTTTGTGGTTTTTTTAGCCTTTTGAATGTTTTAATCTCATTTCAAGGCTGTTTTGATAGATTTTTGCGTTTTCAATTTAATTAAGGCTCTTTTGGGGTATTTTTTTTTTTTCTACTTTTCAACCATTTTTGTGTGCGTTGAAGAGTTTTGAGTTGTTTTTATCATTTTTTTTTTTGCCTTTTTCAAGTGTTTTTGAGTGTTTAAGCTCATTTGAAGGTTCTTTTCATAGTTTCCTGCATTTTCTTGTTATTTGAGGTTGTTTTATGGTGTTTTTAGCCTTTTCATATGGTTTTGAGTGTTTTAAGCTCATTTCGAGGCTCTTTTCGTAGTTTCTTCTGTATTCAAGATGTTAGAGGTAATTTTGTGGTGTTTTTAGCCTTTTCATCTGGTTTTGAGTGTTTTAAGGTCATCTCAAGGCTCTTTTGATACATTTTTGTGTTTTCAAGTTATTTGAGGCTGTTTTATGATGTTTTTTATCACTTTTCATTCGTTTTTGTTTTGAAGAGATTTGAGTTCTTTTTATGTTATTTTTAGCCTTTTGAAGTGTTTTTTAGTGTTTTAAACTCATTTCAAGGGATATTTCATAGTGTCTTGCGTTTTCAAGTTAGTTGAGGTTGTTTTAATGGTGTTTTTAGCCTTTTCAAGTGCTTTTGAGTGTTTTAAGCTCATTTCAAGGCTCTCTTCACATTTTCAAGCTTATTTAAATTATTTGAGGTTATTTTATGCTGTTTTTAGCCTTTTCATGTGTTTTGAGTGTTTTAAGGTCATTTCAAAGCTATTTTCATTGTTTCTTGCATTTTCAAATTATTTCATTTGTTTTTATGGTGTTTTTATCATTTTGATGTGTTTTTGAGTGTTTTAACTTCATTTCAAGACATTTTTGAACAATTCTTTCAGTTTCAAGTTATTTGAGGGTGTTTCATGTTGTTTTTACCACTTTTCATGTTTTGAACAATTCGTTTTTGTGTGTTATGAAGAGATTTGAGTTTTTTATGGTGTTTCCAGCCTTTTCAAGTGTTTTAAGATCATTTCATTGCTGTTTTAAAGCCATTTCAAGGCTCTTATCGTAGTTTCTTGCGTTTTAATGTTATTTGAGGATACTTTGTGGTGTTTTTAGCCGTTTCATATGGTTTTGAGTGTTTTAAGGTCATTTTAATGCTATTTTGGTAGATTCTTGCGTTTTTAATTTAGTTGAGGTTCTTTAAGGGTGTTTTTACTACTTTTCATCCATTTTTGTGTATGTTGAAGAGATTTGAGTTGTTTTTATGGTGTTTTAAGCCTTTTGCATGTGTTATTGTGTGTTTTAAAGTCATTTCAAGGCTCTTTTCGTTGTTTCTTGCTTTTTCAAGTTATTTGAGGTTGTTTTATGGTGTTTTTAGCCTTTTCTATTGGTTTTGAGCGTTTTAAGGTCATATCAACACTCTTTTCATAGTTTCCTGCGTTTTCAAGTTATTTGAGGTTGTTTATTGGTGTTTTTAGTCTTTTTATGTGTTTTTGAGTGTTTTAAGGTCATTTCTAGGCTTTTTCGATAGATTCTTGCATTTCCAAGCTAATTGAGGCTGTTTTATGGTGCATTTACTGTTTTTAATTCGTTTATGTGTGTTTTGAAGAGATTTGAATTGTTTTTATCATGTTTTTAGCCTTTTCAAGTGTTTTATTGTGCTTTGAGCTCATTTCAAGGCTCTTTTCATAGTTTTTTTACTTTTTGTGTTTTCAGGTTATTTGAGGTAGTTTATGATGTTTTTACAACTTTTCATTCGTTTTTGTGTGTTTTTAAGAGATTTAAGTTATTTTTTTGCTGTTTTTAGCAGTTTTCATTCGTTTTTAAGTGTTTTAAGGTCATTTCAAAGCCCTTTTCATTGTTTCTTGCGTATTCAAGTAATTTGAGTTGTTTTTATGGTGTTTTTAGCCTATTCAAGTGTTCCTGAGTGTTTTAAACTCGTTTCAAGGCTCTTTTCATAGTTTTCTACGTTTTCAAGTTATTTGAGGCTGTTTTAGGGTGTTCTTAAAATTTTCATGTGTTTTTGAGTATTCTAAGGTCATTTCAATGGATCTTTTGATAGATTCCTTCATTTTCAAGTTATTTGAGGTTGTTTTATTTTGTTTTTACCACTTTTCATTCGTTTTTGTGTGTTTTGAAAAGATTTGAGTTGATTTTTTGTTGTTTTTAGCCTTTTAAAGTGTTTTTGAGTGTTTTAACCTCATTTCAATGGTCTTTTCATAGTTCTTATTTTTCAAGTAATTTGAGTTGTTTTTATGGTGTTTTTAGCCTTTCCAAGTGTTTTAAAATGTTTTAAGGTCATTTCAAGCCTCTTTTGATAGTTACTATCTTTTTATGGTGTTTTTAGCCTTTTCAAGTGCATTTGAGTGTTTTAAGGTCATTTCAAGGTTATTTTAATTGTTTCTTACGTTTCCAAGTTATTTGGGTTGTTTTTATGGTCTTTTTAGCCTTTCATGTGTTTTTGAGTGTTTTAATTTCATTTCATGGCTCTTTTGAATGATTCTTGCATTTTTCAAGTTATTTGAGGTTGTTTGATGTAGTTTTTACCACTTTTCATTCGTTTTTCTGACGTTGCACTGAGAATATCCTCTAGCCCAACAACTAGCAGCAAATCTAGTATCCCAGAGTATTGGGGATACAAAATCCTTAAAGCAGCGACATTTACGGCCAGACCGATGTAAATACCCATGGTTTCTTTGTGCCATAGATTTTGGTGCCATTGTTGTTGTTAGTTTCGAGAAAGAGAGAGAGAGAGAGTGTGTGTGTGTGATTTAGGGTTTGTTTGCAGGTTTGAAAAATAGCGTCCTGTAAAATCAACGTCATAAAATCTAGTAATGTCTGAAATAGGCAGATTAGGTAAGCAGATACCCATATTGGGAGTTCCTTTAAGGTATCTGATGATACTCGTGCATGGCACAGCTGATGTCTTTTTTACCGAGGTTGTCTATTCAATAGATTTTGTCTGTGGGGCCAAAGAAAGTTTAGTGGTTGTCATAACAAACACTATAGGTGAGGGATTGCTTAATTTAACCTTTTCCAGTGGATTGAGGTCACCACACCCAATACCCTCTTTTGATGTCCCATTGAAAGTAATCTAGTCAAAGCATTTGGGCGAGTTCTACTTTTTAACAGTGACAGACACGTTATCTCGCTCTTCTATCAGTTTACTGATTTAGCTTTACTGGTTTTCTATAGTTCCTTTCAACTTGTCTACTTCTGCCTTCAGCAGATTAAGGGTACTCTAAATATCCTCACCAGACTCAATTAAACCATTTCTCTCTGAGAGAAGTATCTCATGTTCAGCACAGAGTCTGTTATATATTTTAGAGCAGTTTAGAAACTCTTTGGACAAATCTTTGACAAACTCACTTAAGTCAGATACAGTAACAAAGGAACAGAGAAGTCATATACCTCACTTATGTCGAATTCCTTCTTAGCCATCAGACAGACTTGTTCATCATCTGATTCTGAATCAGATGATTCAGTGTCACTCCATGTCGTGTTCGCTATCATTGCCTTTGACTTCTTCCTCTTATTAACCTTCTCTGCTTTGTTGTTTGTTGAGACCTTCTTCGGTCTTTGGGGTAGAGGTCTTTCTATTGTCCTTAGATCTAGGAAAGTCTGCCATGAAATGACCAGTCTTGCCACAATTGAAGCAAGTATCCATGGACTCCTTCTTCCTAGTTGCTTGATCCTTATACGTCCTGATTCCTTTTCTAATGAATTTCCCCAAACGCTTGGTAATGAAAGACGCCATTTCGTCCTCCTCATCTGATTCATCAAACTCATCATCATTTCTGGTCACAGGTTGAGTTTGAGAGGCCTTCAGCGCTATTGTAGCATGTGGGATAGTCTGAGAACGTTTCTGATCTATCTCCAGTTTATAAGTAAACAGATTACCATACAGATCTTGTAAAGTCATCATTGACAGATCCTTTGCCTCTCTAACAACACTAGACTGGGAATCCTAACTATCCGGTGGAGCCCGAATAAACATCAGATTGGAATCCTCCTTATTATCCACATTTCCATAAGTCTTGAGAGTGTTTAATAGAATATTGAACCTCTCAAAGATGTCAGTCAGCGTCTCACCAGACTTGTTCCTAAACAGTTCATATTGTTACAGCAATATAGATAGTTTGTTTTTATGAACATCATTAGTCCCTTCATTCTTGACTATCAAGGCATCCCAAACTTCTTTAGCAGCAGTACAATGGACCACATGCTCGAACATATCTTCATCAAGAGCCTAAAATAGTATGTTCATGGCCTTCTTGTCTATCGTGACCTTCTTCTTATCATCCTCTGTCCACTCAGATAAAGACACACACTATCACATAAAACAACCACAACCAGTATCTCTTCGCAATAATAAGTAAAGAACCGCTTTGATACCATATGACAGTTTGTTATTGTATTAGGAACAAACTGGGGGGGGGGGGGGGGAGGGGTGAATAGGCTGTTCTAAGAATTTCTTTGACTAAAAACTAACTATGCAGCAAAAAATGATAATCTGTGCGAATCAAATCAGATAAACAGCTCTGATCTCAATCAACCAGCCTCACTCAAGAATCTAACAGATGATGTTTAATCCATCAACTTATCAACAATCAAACAATCAAACAAATTGCTGATCTAAAGATGATATTAGATCAAGAATCTTTGTCCAACTCAACTATCAAACAGATAACAGTGGGATGCACAATCTAACCTATCATATCAATGATCAAATAGTGATTAATCAAAATTCTTGTCAACAAAGTCTTGATTTAGATCAGACTAGTGAGTTAACAATGATTGAATCAATGAAGATAAAAGCAGAAATGAAGAACACACAATTTATAGTGGTTTAGACTCAAATCAGTGTTAACTAACTGATTTGAAATTAATCTACTCTTTCTCTTGTTAGCAGTGTATTAATCAAGAAGGGAATCCATTGGATCACCTCGGATCACTATTCAATAGATTGAGTTTTCAAGATCATTCAGCAACCTTTACACATAACCAGATTTCAACAAATCTATAACCAAATGATCCCCGCAGGATCCACCAATCAATCTCAACAGATTAGTAAAAGGAACACACTCACGGAGTAAGAAGACTTGCACCAATCAACGTCTTCACCATGATGTTCTTGAGAAAACTGATTCTTGATGAACTCTTGAAAGTTTTCTTGATGAGGAGAGAGAGAAACTTTGAGCGCTTTGATTCGAATATGTGAATGCAGAAGTGAATTCCTTTGTTCCTATCTCTCTATAGTCCTGTGCCTTATATAGGCCAAGGCTTGAGGCTTGCTCTCCAATCAACCCTCAATTCCTTTTTCAAGAAGTCATATGGCGTATTTTCTTTAAGTTTGATAGAGTCTTTCATAGCAGATAAACATGTAAGCAGATATCTTCCAGGAGTCTGATTTAACCAGTTTGATCTTTTGTTGACAGTCTGTAGACCTTCTTGAACTACTCTGAGAACTGATCTATTCATAACTGAGGTGATACTCACAACTTCTCTGTCTCAGACACGATCTCTACAAAACTTACAAGACTTATCTGTGCCAGACCACATGTTCTGTCCAGAGATTCCATTGAAGACTTATCTGGCCTTATAACAACTGTTTTACCCAGAACTTTTACCATTTTGATTGTGACAGTCTGATATCTAGTGTCTGATAGAGTACCTGTTTACTTTAAGCACACTTGATCACACATATTAGTAATCCTTTGATTCATCAAATCCAGTAAAATACTTTCATAAATAATTAACAACGTCAGCATACCAAGGATAAAATCCATGAAGTGAATATAAATACCCGTCTGAAAATAGCTCAGAAATTGATAAAATTTCTCCTTTATTAATAATACGACTTAAATGATTAACCACATAATTTTCAGCAACTTTTTTTATCTCTGATCTCTATATCAAATTCATGTAAAAGGAAAACCCAACGCAAAAGCCTTGTTTTTTATTTTTTCTTTTTCAATAAATATTTTAATGTAGCATGATCAGAGAAAACAATCACTTTAGTGCCCAATAAATATGACCTGAATTTTTCAAGTGCAAAAATGATCGCATACAACTCTCCTTTTCTATTGTTGTGTAATTACATTGGGCCCCATCAAGAGTTTTTTACGCATAATAAATTACATGTGATACTTTGTCAATCTTCTGACCCAAAATGGCTCTCATGGCTTTTCTCTTGCATGACACATAATTTTAAATGGATAATCCCAATTTGGTGGTTGAATAATTGGTTTCAAAATTAATCTCTCCATTTTAAAGCCTCAAACGCCTTCCTGTAACCTTTATCAAAATTAAACTCAGTATCATTCTTCAATAAATTGCTCAATGGATTAGCAATTTTTAAATTTTTTTTATAAATCTCCTATATAAACCAGCATGACTTAGGAATGCACGTACTTCTCTCACACAAGTAGGATATGAAAGCGATTTAATCACTTCACCTTTTGCCTTATCAACCTCCAATCCTTTTGTAGAGACAATGTGTCCCAACATAATTCCTTCTTCTATCATAAAGTAACATTTCTCTAATCTAATACTTGATTGGTTTCTATACATCTCTTCAAAATCTTTTCAAGATTTTCCAAGCATATATCAAATGAATCACCATATATTATAAAATCATCCATGAAGACCTCGATTATATGAGCTATATAAACTGAAAATATAGACATCATACATCTTTGAAATATTACAGAAGCATTGTATAATCCGAGTGGCATACGTCTATTTGCATAGGTGCCAAATGGACATGTAAACATTGTCTTCTCATGGTCTTCAGGAGCAATAATAATTTGATTGTACCCTAAATATCCATCCAAGAAACAATAATGAGATTTTCTAGTTAACCTTTCAAGCATTTGATCCATAAAACATAATGGGAAATGATCCTTTTATGTTGCTGAATTTAATTTACGATAGTCAATACAAACTCGCCAACCATTCTGAATCCTTGTTGTAATCATTTCTTTATTCTTTTTTTTCTATCACTGTTAAACCTATTTTCGTTGGTGCAACATGCATTGGACTCACCCATTGAGAGTCAATAATGGAAAAAATTACAACAGTATCAAGTAATTTTAAAATCTCATTTTTTTTTACCACTTCCATCATTGGAGGATAGAATCGTCGTTGTGGCTTCCTTGATGGTTTGTAATTATCTTTAAGCAAAATACAGTTTTCTATTGATAGGTTGATTCCCTTAAAATCTGCAATGGTCCATCGAATTGTTGTTTTCTATGTTTTAGCACATTTACCAAAGCTTTCCCTTGCTCATATGTTAATTTGCTTGAAATTATTATGGGAAAATTTTCACCTTCATCCAAATAAGCATATTTTAAATAACCTGGGAGAGGTTTTAATTCAAGATTTGGTAGATTTAATACCGAAGGTTGAATTTTATCAAGTTTAGCTGGTAGTTCAATCATATTTACATTCTCCTCATTATGCAATTTATTTTCTATCCGTGATAAGTCATCATTGAATCTTCATAGTCTTCTATGTCAGTCTTCGCATCCAATTTCATAACAGTCTCAATAAAACTACTGTTCATTTAATTCAAAGTATTCATCCTGAAATGATGTGAAGAAATTTATTGAGCATATTGAGTATATCTCTTCACTGGGATGTTACATAGCTTCATAAATGTTGAATCTTATAATTTCTCCATCAAACTCCATAGACAAGGTTCCATTATTTTCATCAATTTTAGTCCTAGCAATTCTTAAAAATGGTCTACCAAGCAGAATAGTGGACATGACTATTAACTGAAATATTCCCATCATCTGTCTTGATAACATAAAAATCAGCAGAAAAAAGTAGTTCATTCATTTTAAATGTCTTGATAACTTAAAAATTACAAACATTGTTTCTAGCCAAACAGCTTGAAAATGGAGCAGTTGTCATTGGTTTAACCAAAATTTGATTAGGTTTCACCTTCTTAACTCTTTGAGCCTCATCCTGGTCACCATCAATATCACGATAAACTTCTAATTCTGCTTCAATCTCTGCTGATTGTGACTCTCTTTTCTTCAATTCTTTGTCACTTCTTAAAGTGATGGCCTTTACATTCTCTCTTTGACCCAATGTTTGTTGATTTGCTAAATGAGCCTCCAATTGACTTACTTCGCAAGGTAGCTGTCCAAATTTGTCTTCAATACTATAAATACTTGTTTGCGCTGTTGTTGCAAGCTTGTGAAACACATTAGTGATTTTAGTTAAATTATGAGTCTCCTTTTGAATTTCGACTTGTGTACTTGCCATCAATTTCACCATTTCCTCTAATAACATTCCATTGGAATTTGTTTGATTAATGTTACTTTGTTGTAGAACTGGAGAATTATTCTGAGGAACTTGATAAAATCCAAGAGGAAATTTCTGTTGTTGAGAAACAATAGATGTATTACCTTGACCATCCCAACGAAAATTAGGATGATTTTTTCAGGATTGATCAATATTATAATTCCACTGACTCTGTCTCTACTGGTTTGGTGGGCATGGGAATCCCACAATATTTACTTGTTCTTGATAAAGAGTTGGACAAGAATCAATTAAATGTCCATGATTTGAACATATTTCACAAGCTTTTACTCGTTGAGGTGTATTAAAAGCTTGACCCAATAAATTAATAATAATATCAAATTTCTGATCAGACATTAAACTCCCTCAAATACTTTCTCTTTTCATATCAGCTCTTGAACTAAAATCTTGAGAATTTCGCACAAAATCTCAATCAACCTCCTTGTTTCTGTTGGAGTCTCATTAGTTGACACAAAACCATTAAAAGAGTTAATTCTATGACATTCCTCTAGTAGCATCCCTTCATAAAAATATTAAATTAGTAAATTTTCAATAATGTCATGGTGAGGACAATTTGCATATAATCTCTCAAATCTTTCCCAACATTCATGCAACCCTTCACCTAACTCTTGCTTGATTCCAGAATTCTCCTTTTAAAGATTAGTAGTTCGAGAATATGAAAAATATTGTTCTAAGAATAATTTTTGCATTTCAGCCGAACTATTGATAGAATTGGAAGGTAAGGCATATAACCAATCCTTAGCATAGCCTTACAGACTAAGAAAAAGTCATATAATTTTATTGTTTCACCAGTGACATCATTTATTCTATTGGATTTGCAAACAATATGGAACTCTTTCATTTCATGATCAAATCTGCATAAAAAGCACACAAACACTAATATTCAAGTAAAAAAAATACAGACTAAATTAAAAATATGAAATAACGAACTACTTCATCCGTCCCATATATTTTGCGATATTTCTTTTATATGTGTAAATTTATGCTTACTTTATTCCTCTTTCAACTCTAATTCTCAACCACACAATCATTTTCTCTTCAACTTCTTTAATCCGTAACTATAGAAAAGTTTTCAAATAAGAAAACGTTGTAAAAAATTCAGGACATCCTGAAATGACAAAATGTTGCAAAATGAGTGGAATGGACGAAGTACAACATAATAAATAAAAGGTTTTAATTTAAATAAATACTTCATCTATCGCAATTTAATAATAGCACTTGACTTTATTTCATTAATTAACACGTATTTTAAGAAGATTCATTTATTTTTTTTAATGAAGTAAGAAATTATACCACTAACATTGAATTAAAATATATAATTTAAATTATTATTAATATTTATGATAATTTAAAAAAACTGATATTTGATCGTTTAGCAAGTCTTCATTTTGAATAAATACGTATATTCACTTTACTTACTAAAATGTCCCGGAGACGTACACGGTGCACGGTACAGGGAGAGAAAGAGACATGGAGATGCTGCCAGCCAAGGGAGAGAACGACGACGACGAGGAAAATCCGAAGAGCGGCTGCTGTTGCATTTCTCATGAGTTTTACAATTCTGCTTCAAGGAACCTCGGCAAGATAGCTGTTATACACGCCATCGGCGGCGGCGCTCGCCTTGCCAGAGATCGACACAGAAACCGAATCAGCCATCATCAAGCTCATCATCATAATTGTCCTCATCCTCCTGTATTTAATGGCGATCAGTGTTTCACTTACTCTGATCTCTTGACTGCCATCGATGCCCTGAGCTTTAGGCTGCACAAGATTTTGAACGGCGGTGATGACCCTTGCTTGGTTAGACCTAATTTAGGTTAAATACTATGCTCGACGATGTTTTTGCATTTATTGGAATCGTATTTACAGCCTAAAAATTGGTGATTTGAGCTGTTTTTATCAGAAATGGAGTGCCAATATTGTTGATTTCTGTAAAGATGGTATATTATAAACAATATTTTTTCATAGATTGACTTGCCGGTTGAGATTTTGACCATGGATGAGTTCAAAATTCTTACTCTACGAGACCACAAACAAGCGAACTTCTCTTAGTTGAGTGTAAAGGAAGTAATATTGGGAATATTTTGGCTACTTTATGCTAATAAAATGGAATTGGGAGTATCAGAATTGAGATTGTCATATGTATGAATTTTGGGCCATCTTCTGTAACAATCTAGCTTTTGGTTTTAATCATCGTAATTCATGTCATAGCTTCTGTTGTGTTTGTATCTCCCTGTTTCATGGACGTCGGCAGTGATGCATATGTATAGTGTTCTCCCTTGGCTAGTATTTGCAGTATGAGCACAGTGCCTGCCCGCTTAAGATGCAAGGGTATGGAATGTGATGGGATGTTATTATTATATTTATGGCCTTAGTCTAGAATTTCTCATTGGAAGTAAAAGTTTATATGGTAGCAAGATTTCGCAACACAATGTCACTTCAATATTTGAGAAAGCCTTTTCCTATAGTGCTTACCATAGGTCTCTGCATGATAGTGTTTCAATGTCTTAGAAATAAGTGTTTCTATTCCATGTTTTCCCAACGGACATCAGCTTCAACCTGCTTAGGTACTGAGTGACAGAATAGCCGTAGTAGTTGACATTTATGCTGATCAGATGTGCTGAAGCTTATCCATTTATGCAAGTCATATCAATGCTATGCTCCTCTAGGCCCTAGCTTCTTGACTATCTATATCAGTAGCATAACGACACAGTTTATGGTGAGATGACAAGCTTAATTTCCCAAGGATTTTATTGTAAAAAGGTTTCATACATAACAGAAGGTTCTTACTAAATTGAAATAATTAGAATTTATAAATATGAGGATTCTTTTCTTTATTGTGTTTGGAAGCTTCATTTTCTGAGGATTAATCATCTGTTTCGCCATGAAAACAGACTAGTAAAATGAACCGAAATGGATTAAGTTGTGGGTATAAGTATTTTCTCAGTGGTTGCCTCAAATTGCGAACTCTGAAATTATTAGATGGTTTCTCTGTTATCTGAATATCATGTATAACTGCATCACAATTTGAATACAAGTTTACTCCTGTCCACAAAAACCCGGGAAGCAAGTTTTCAACTTTTCCCTGAACTGAATCCTTTTTGGTTTGGGTACACTTATCTTAAGTTCAGCAAACACATCTTTTGCATGCATGGTCAAAACTTTTGCGAGTTTTTAAGGACGAAGGAAGTACATAATCTCACTTGTATCTCAAGTCCATAGAAAGTATGATATCTATCTTGACTTGAGGCCTCAGATACATTATTGTCTTGTCTTCTTGTAGGGAATGACCATAGTCAGTATCCAGACCCCGGTCAGGTATATACTTCTTGTGACATCAGTCTGGAGCAGTCTCGTGAGTTTCAGAACAAAGATGGCACAAAAATTGTTGGAGTGTACATGACACCTTCCGTGGACTACATTGTTGCAGTTCTTTCTATCTTACGGAGCGGGCATGCTTTTCTTCCTCTAGATTCTTCATTGCCAAGAGAAAGATTGCTGTCCTTTCTTTCTTCTTCAGATATTGCTTTGATTATTGGCCAGAATTATTCTGATGATAAAGGCACCAATGGGCAGCATAATGGTTTGGTTTGGGATATTGCTTCTTGCTCCTGGCCTTTGTTGCGCATATCTATGGATATACTTCTAACAGACAAACCTGATCACTTGCATTCATATTTTTCTTGTGGATCACATCATTTGAGGAGGTTTGATTATGTAATGTACACATCGGGTTCTACTGGAAAGCCAAAAGGTATTTGTGGAACTGAACAAGGTGAGCCTTTTGTTAGCTGGTGAGCTAATGCCATCGACAAGTGCTTACATCCTTTTTTCCAGTTTAAATTGTTCTGCTCCTCTTTCACGATTTCTTGTCTGAAGACTCTAAACAACAATATATGTTTCATAATTTTCCTTATGTGTACTCCAATTATTTGGTTCAAGATGGCATGAATTTTCCTGTCTGTGGCTTCTGTAAATGCTGTCTGCTGCAGTATTTTATTATTCGTTACTAGGCTTGTAAGAGTAGCGAATATTGCCCATTCGTTAATCATAATCTTGAATGACTCCATCAGTAAATGTCATTCTAATAGAAAGATCTGTTGTCATAATTGCTTAAATTTTTGAACTTTTTTATCAGCAAGTGTACCATTTTAAACACTATGTGCTTATGACACAATTTGCTTTTCTCTTCAAGAT
Source organism: Drosera spatulata (assembly GCA_035668315.1). Classification (NCBI taxonomy): domain Eukaryota; kingdom Viridiplantae; phylum Streptophyta; class Magnoliopsida; order Caryophyllales; family Droseraceae; genus Drosera; species Drosera spatulata. Next base: position 13,027 of record JAOVYX010022594.1, read on the forward strand.
GTCTTTACTAAAGAACTTTATCTGGCATGCAAGTTTTGAAAGATGTCAATCTATTTATGACTTTTCGGACTCTTCATGCAAATTCCATTATTGTTGATTTTAGTGAGTTCATCTCATTTGAAGTACTGGGATCTCATGAGTTATGTGATTCTTGATAAAGTTGTCGTGGTTTCTGCAGGTCTACTGAATCGATTTATGTGGATGAGAAAATTATATCCATTCCATGATGATGAAATTTTGATGTTCAAGACGCCAATAAGCTTTGTAGATCATCTACAAGAATTTCTTGCTGCTATACTTTCGGGTTGTACATTGGTTGTGCCTCCATCCAGTGTGCTCAAAACAAATGTGCATGTTCATGTTCAATTGCTACAGGTTTATTGCCTTCGGATTCCTTTTGATAAGCCAATCATGGCCTACTCTTATGCCTGAACACCATGCTTCATTCTTAAGGAAAGAAAAGGAAAAATAGTATTCAACTCCCTCTCAACTATCATCCGGTTGCACTTTACCTCCCTGAACTATAGAAATAGCCACTTAACCCCTTAAACTTTGAAAAAATCTTGATTTTTGACACATGTTCCCTTTAAAGTATATATTTTTTTTGACAGAAAACCTTTCCTCGAAGGGGGGCATGTGCTTATTTCCAAAATTGAGGGGGTCATGTGCAAAAAGTCGAAAATTCAGGGGGGTTAGCACACTGGTGATAGGGGAAAGAGCAGTTTGGCTGTCTATACGACCGTATATACTGCTTAGGTGCCCATCTATTGCCTAGAGGTCATGCCTTACCACTTAATTTTACTTGTAAAACTCCTACCAAAGTCACACAACCATCTTATTAGATCATCTACAATTATACGATTATCTGTGCTTGAAATTAACATTTACACTACTCCCTCCATCCCATAAAAACACACAATGTTGGACTAGTGCGGGTTTGTCAAGGCAAATTTTGATCAGAATGACGGGATGATCAAATATCGTTTTATGAAAATTTATCATGCGATATTAGTCGTAATATAAGTTATGTAGTTTCATGCTACGGTGTTTGCGGGACGATCCGACTTGTTTGATATTAGAACGAAGTTCATCAAAATACATATTGATTAGTGTCATTTTTTCATGTGTTTGCATTTTTCATAGGACGGAGGGAGTAATTTGTAGTCTTGTTAAATATGCTATTATCAGATACAAATTTTGTTAGCTGTTGGAAAGATGAACAAGAAGCAAGTTTTTCATGAATTTTTTATTTATCATTTTTTAAATATTCTAACATTAGCTATAAGGCTGAAGCATATAAGCCTATGAAGCGAAAATAGTAGGCAGGACAAAGTGACAAAAATAGGTAGAAGAGGACCAAGCGGCAATGACAAGGAGATTTAGAAGAAGCAGCAATATAAAGCAGAATTGGAATAATTCACAGAAATTGATGAAGCAGCAATTATAGGCACAACTAGAAAAAGTTGCCATAGTAGGAAGAATGAAGCGGTAGCGGTAGGCACAAGAAGCTGCCGTAGTTGTCATCAGATGAATCACTATAGTAGAAATGAACTGAATGAAGGATAGTAGCAGTGACTATCCACTGTTTTAAATGGTGTTTATGTGGTGTTTCTCTCCTTTTTATTATGTATCTTTATGGTACTATTTATCATTCTAAATTGCTTAATCGACAATAGGGAGAATCATAAGTATATGTGGTAATGATGCGTTTGGATGCTCATGGTTTTTTCAGAGCTGTGATATTTGGCAATAGGACATGAGTTGTTGGTGCTTGTGTTGTTCAAGCAATCTTTAGGTATTAGTTTCTGTGAAGAGTCTGATATCTTGCTCAGAGTCCTCTAGGTAAGGAAGTCCACACCGTAATACTCTTTGCATCCTTCTCTCCAGACCCTGTTTTGAACGGAAGCCTCTGGCATTGAGTTAATGGAGTCTTAGTCCTGTGGTGACAACTTCGTTGACCACTTTTGTTGCTTATTCTTAAGTTTGGTGCAACATTCTTGGTACCACCAAATTTTATACTAGTTTGATAAAGTAGATGAAGCCAGTTACCTTCTTGGTTGATCTCACTATCTATTTTTTCATAATGGTCCGAGTAAATGGTTTATTGTAGAACCTTATACTAGTATAGCTGCTTTTGATGAGCAGAGCATTTGGAATTGGTGATGTGGATTAGCTGAACACTATGTTCATTTCTTGTCCTTTTGTCAACAATTACTTTCGTACCTTTTTTTTTTGAGTTATTTTAATTGCTAAGATGGATAGTTTAGAAATTGGTACGATGAGAATTCCTTCCTTGAGGCTAAGTGAATACCCGTTATCTCTTGTTTTAGTGCGGAGGTTGAGTAACATGAAAGGAACAGCATCACAGGACTGTCTCAGTAGGGCCATATGGTGCGTGTCGATGGAGGGTTACTGATGAGCAGATCATCTATTTTCCATTGCGGTTATCAGGTAGTTATCATTATTGCTAGGAATCAGTGTTTCTTGAGCAACAATGCATAAAAGGTTGTTACTTAGTTTGTGAGAAGATGAAATGTGTAACTTAAAGGAGGTGTATTCGAGGAGCAATTAGAAGATATCCTCACAAAGTACTTCAATGTGGGACAATTTATATATTTGTCACAAGTTGGGCCTTTACAATTTACATTCCCAACTTGAGGGTGTAGAGTATCTTCTTTCGTTGGAAAATATAGTTAAGAGTACTTTTTCTGCGCTTCGGATAGGATATCTTTATAGGACTATAGTTACCCCATTATGTTGTGAATATTTGACAAACTTCTCCTCTCAATTAGTCAATTTACTCCTTGTAAAGGTGAAAGCTAAAATGCAGAGACAAAGTCAACAAAACATACATTTTAATATGCTTTGTCTCCTGAATGCCCTTTGGGCTTGATTTCTCACAGGGCTTCTTTTCACCATGCGCCAAAAGCATATATGATCATATGTTACCTCCGTCCCATAACTTTTGCATTGTCTACATTTTTTTCACTATTCTATATATGCATAAATAGGTAGTCCCGTTTCCATATCAAATAATATCTGGTCGTCTCGCTATATGTTTGCGATTCAAGTGCGTAATTTCATAAATCATTGATGTTTTACGATAAATTTATGAAAAACTATATTTGATTGTAATGCATCACCAGTCAAATTTTACCTCGACATTATCAAAAAATCAAAATGTTGCAAAAGTAATGAGATGGAGGGAGTGTGTAAATTTTGACGTTGTAAGCTTTGAGCCGTAATGTGTCTATTATCATGTGGAGTGGTGGACTAATCAAGCCTACCAAATTTCAACCATGACACCTTAATCAAGCCTCTTGCTTTGCCTGACATTTTATTTTCTATATATTCTTTAAAAATGCCTTTATTTGCAAGGTGGAGTGTCTTTTGATTTAGTCTGCTTGTTCTGTTTGTTGCCAAACCTGCCCAGTTTGAGCCAGTTTCTTTATGGCTAGGTTTCCTTTTGTGTCTGTTCATTCTATCTAAATGACCATTTTGCTTAACTCTTTCGGCACATTGTTTCAGTATACCGCCTTAATGCGTCTTTAATTATAGTTGAATATTTTCTTGCGCTGCCTTCTATGTCATGCTTCGGAGCGACCTTTTGAAATTCTTAGTTTTTGTGTTTTTCTGGATAATCAACCTTTTTGATGTTGGCACATCCTTTCTTAAGGTTGAGATATCTTCTTTTTCCCCTTAATGTTTTTTCTTTTTTTGGCTTCTGTAGGATTATAATGTTAGCCGGTTTATAGCTGTCCCATCATTGATGAGAACGCTTCTTTCTGCTCTACAAAATCCAGATGCTATCCAGAAGATTCGGTATTCACTGAGGTTGCTGGTCTTGAGCGGAGAAGTTTTTCCCATCACCTTGTGGCATGCACTTTCTTGGCTACTACCCAAGACTGTTATCTTGAACTTGTATGGGAGTGCTGAGGTACTATAGTTACTATTCAATCTAACTTCACTATATACTCTGAGTTGAAGTTTACCTAGTGTTTCTTCTTGGTGGTGGTTTAATTATGTGTCTTGGATGGACTTAGCTGATGCCCATGGTTAGAGTAAAAGAAAATGTAAGGTGAGGGTTTGATGTTGGAAAACATACTTGAAATGGTAAATAAGTATGTTCTGGCAGATGTTCTTTAACCTTTTGGAAGGCCAGGAATTCTCCCCTCTTAATCTTTTATATGCCTCTCATAATCTTCATCTTGGTGGATCCTCTAAGCTGTAACTATCAATACCACCTTTCTTCTTTCGGTTTGCTGAAAAACAAGCGTTGACAAATATAAATTATTCGGTGCCACAAAAGATATTTATCCATTTAGCGGTGGATATTTCTTCACTTTGTTGCTTTAGTTCGTATTAGTAAAGTAATCCTTTGCCGTGATGCTATTTTCCGAAATAGATTTCTTGCAATTTTCCCTTTTCTTATCTTTCTCATATTTTTCTTTTCTTTTCTTTTTTTTTTTTTTTTTGAGTTGTATCACATTCTATTTTCATCACCAAATTGGCATCCTTTTCCTAGTATCGGCAATAATGTTCCTTTTCAGTTGGCTTGACCCTTTCTATTCAGAGTGGTAACTTCACAGATGATTTTCTGTGATTTAGCAGTCGTTTTAACTCATCAAGTCTTGCTTTACATGTCCTAGATGCACTAACACTTGTAGTTTTAATCTAGGTATCAGGTGATTGTGCTTACTACGACTGCAAAAGGTTGCCAGCATTGCTGGAGTCTGAGATTCTTACCAGCGTACCGATTGGTGTATCCATTTCTAATTGCAATGTTATACTCCTTAAGGATGGGACCGGTGATGAAGGGGAGATATGTGTCAGTGGTGTTTGTCTTTCAAGTGGATACTTTTCTGCAAGCCAGCTGTCGCCTTTTGACTATGTTGAGTTGCCTGTGGATCCTCTTTGCCCAAGTGGAAATAAATTTTTCAGGACTGGTGATTTTGCCAGAGAACTCCCAAGTGGGGACTTGGTTTTCATTGGAAGAAAAGATCGTACTGTAAAGGTTAATGGGCAGCGTGTCGCTCTTGAGGAGATAGAGGATGCATTGAGAAGCCATCCAAATGTAGCAGATGCTGCAGTTATTTTGCCCAAAAATGAAGGGATGCATGCATTTCTAGGAGCTTATTTGGTGATTGAAGATAAGACTATACCCACTGAAGTTCTAACATCGGTAAGAACTTGGGTGGTTGACAAACTTCCTGCAGCGATGATTCCCACAAGACTGAGCTGTATTGAAGCAATGCCTACTACTTCCACGGGGAAGGTTGACTATGCATTGTTGTCCGACTCTGTTTACCTGAGGAATGATGAAAGTCATTATCTTACACAAACTGCTGAACTCTTAGAGCATATTAAAAAGGTTTGTATTCATGCTTGATTCCAATCTTTTTGTTAGTTGAAGAATCTATTGGCAAATACGGCAAAATGTTACAAATGATCATCAATACAAATCATATAATCAAATGAAAAAAAGGCATACTTTCCTAGGCACACAAGCAACTCTTCGCTGCCTACATGCCTCCTAAGCAACTTTTCAAGCGAAATTTGCCTCGACACCTCTATTCATTGGAGTCACCTAGAGACCCCAATTTAAGGATGGTAGAAAGTGTGTGTAAAATGTAGATGTATATGATTTTTTGAAGTTTTGATACCCGCAGATTTTTTTTTTGGAGAAGGTTAAAAGTCGGAGAATACATAGAGGATATTAAAAGCATGTCATACATATGGATGATAAATCATATACTCATGTGGACCCGTTATTAATACAGCTGGTGTGGTTAAAGTAAGTAACCATACAAGAGAAATGCTTTTCTCTGTGAATAGCAAGTATGGCTAGTTGATACTGCTAGTGTGGTTCTTGTACATACTTCATAGTTTGATTTGTAGTCGCTGGAGCTTACGTTATCTTTACTATATCTTCTTAGATTTGCTAAATTTTATGACAGTTCACCTTCTGGTTGATAGTAGCTATGTTTTGAGACATATAATGGAGTTTTCCTAGTTTATGATGCAATATGTCTCTGATAATATTGACTGTCAAGTGCCAAACAAATACAACAATAATAACACAACAAATAGGATGTGTAGAATTCAAACTTGTAACGTACCATGTTCAGTTGCCGGCTCTATAAAAAGCCAAAGTTGATTGTAGCGACCCAACCTATTATATTTTAGGTCAAGGAATTGTCTTTAATGACTTATCATCCTAGGATTCTAGAATAGTAACCTGCAGCGGAAGAAAGAGATGGCAATTCCATACAAGCATGTATTAAAAATACAAGAGTAATTTAGAGCTTACAACATCCCAGAGCGAAAGATGCTCCAGTAGTCTTCCAAAATATTGCATCTTTATTAAGTTCAACAAGTTAACAACATGAACTCAAAGGTTCAAGGTGCGACACCCACATCACTAGCGTTTCTAGTTCTTGCTCGCGTCTTTCTTGAATAAGCATTCACGCTGCTCCATCACCTGAACCACCTGGGAATAAGGAAACAAAGGGAGTGAGCATAAATACTCAGTAAAGAACAGAGGTAATAGAAATTGAGTTATTTAGATATCAAGATTTTCTAAGAAACAATTCGATTGTCCAAACCTCAAATGGAATTATGAAAATCTCTAAAATAATCCTTAGTAATTATTGATCATAGCTCATTTTTTCTTGAGTATACTTGCTACCATGTAGGTCTCGTCAAATCTGCCATGTTTGCTAAGCCCTCATATTCATCTGCTTTTGTGTTCGCCTTTAAGGTGTCTCTCATTTGGACTCGGGTATGAATTTGTAATGTTTAAAGTCAAGGAATACACACACAAAAGAAAGTGAAAACCAATTTTAACAATACGCGGCGAAATGATTATGAATTAAGCGAGTGGCCAAGCCGTTGATTCGAAATTGGTGCCGTTCCAGGTATCAATTTAATCTCAAATTCAATTTCTCTGATAGGAGGCAGTCCGGGTATGTCTCTAGAAACATGTTGACCAAATCTCACACAACTGGAACATCAGCTACGGATGTTCCAACCCGTCGCGCATCCACGACATGAGTTAAGAAGGCCTCACACCCCTTCACTAGCATCTTTTGTGCTTTAAGCGCAGAGATTGTAAGATTATGTCCCTTTCGCTCTTTGCTACCTAACCTCAAGAGTACATCTTCCCCTTCTAATCCCGAAAATGAGATGGTTTTGTCATAACAATCCACCTTTGCATGGTGGCTTGCTAACCAATCCATTTCGAGAATGACATCGAAGTCAGTTATTGACAGTAAAATAAGTTCCACAGGTAACTCATAGTCTAGCACTCCAATTGAACAAGGTTTGAGTGCTAAGTTTGCATCAAGCACTTTTCCCATTGGCGTTGCTACACTAAGGGCATATTCAAGGGGTTGTGGGTCGATATTCAAGGAAATAGCAAAGCCAGTAGACACAAAGGAATTTATAGAGCCAGGATCTATCAAAACATGAGCATGAATTTCATTAACAAGAAAGGTACCTTCCACCACAACATTCGACGCACGAGCTTGTTGAGTCATAGCGTTCCTTGCAGTTACCTTCTTTAAGTCTGCTTGTTTCTTCTTGCAAACATTCGCCATGTGCCCTTTCTTGTGGCACTAGTAGCACTCCCTGTCATAGGTTGGACACTGATAAGGTGCATGCTGTTTAGCGCAATGAAAACAACGAGATTATTCTTGTGGTTCTTTAGATGTAGCAACTGAACACCTTCGCCTCTTAACTTGCTGATTTCTATTGTTATTGTCCTTCTGAAACTTATTAGCCTTAAAAGTCATATTTTTTATATTTTTTTTTTTTTGCATAGACGGATTCTTTCAACTATTTAGGTTCGATGCTACATAAAAAATGGAAGAATAGAGGAATTGATGCAGATATTGATCATAGGATTAAAACAGGTTGGCTGAAATGGAAGAGCGCTTCAGGGGTGCTATGTGATCGTAAAATACCTACCAAGTTAAAAGGAAAGTTTTACAAGATACCTATTCGACCAGCGATCCTGTATGGGTCAGAATGTTGGGCAATTAAGTGGTAGCATATACAGAAGATGAGTGTAAACGAGATGAAAATGCTAAGGTGGATGTATGAACATACAAGAATAGATAGGATACGAAATGAAGTTATCAGACAGAAAGTGGGTGCGATTCCAGTAGAAGATAAGATGAGGGAGTCACGACTAAGATGGTATGGTCATGTGAAACGCAGACCAGTCACAGCTTCTGTTAAGAGATGTGAAGTTTGGGAGTTAGCACATGTCAAGAGAGGACGAGGGAGACCTAAAAAGACCATGAGAGAAACTTTGAAGTATGATATGGTCTATCATAATCTTACAGAAGATGATGTACATGACAGATTGGAATGACGCCGTCGTATTCATGTAGCCGACCCCATTTGATGGGATAAAGGCTTGATTTGTTGTTGTCTGTTATTTGGTTGACGGTGATTTATGCTCCAACCACTATGCCTAGGGCTTCTTGGAAGTAAGATGTATAGACTTCTGAACTCAACCTGGTAGTATTCCGTTCAACACATTATCAACAATGATGTGCCTAGGCAATATGTAACAAAAGCACTACGTGGAAAAAAAAAAACAAGGGGCGAGTATAACTCACCATTTTTTTCACAAGCTCCGCAGTAGACATGGTACCTTGATAATGGGTTCCGACTCCGTCTTCCAGCTTTTGCCTGTTTGCTTTACCAACAATTGATCTTTTCTCAAAACTGGGATCTGAATGGGCTTCTGGGAAAGAAGAATGTACCTCAGGCGATAACCAATTGGGCAAATGATTCGCTGGATGCTTTGCTGTCTTGTTTGCAGTGTCCGTTAATTGCTTCATGCACTTACGCTTGAACTCGATAAAGACAGCTTGTGCATTCTTTGGATCCCATTTGAATTTTGCCTGCAAAGAAAGGAGGCAACACATGTATATGACTCAAATCAAGTACTACGAAACTTTCAACTCCACAGCATACTTAACGTGTGCAATGCTAAATGCATCCGATGAATGTATATGGACCGTTGTAGTCAAAATCTGGAACACAAATTATGTTTTGTATACACGAATTATGCTGGAACACACAACTCCATAGCATACTCAAATCTGGAACACGATGAAAGCAGTGAATACCACCTTGTAGTTAAAACCATTCCACGACTACCTAAATGTGCATATATTTTTCGGAATACTTATCCTGAAATGCTTCCAAATTATCTATCGATCATGTGCGGATAGATGCGTCCAACGTGTATATGGACCATTGTAATAGTTCCTTATCGCATCTCCATCCGCGGATGTAACCTTATAGTTGGTGAATCTGAACATCAAAGATTTGATGGTGACGAAGATATATTTCAGGAAAAATATAAACAAAAAACATTGAATTTGTAAGATAAGAATATAAGGCTTAACTTATTCCTTTGCCTGTGCAACCAGTTCAATCACTAGATCAAGGACAAATGTATGACTAAGAAATCGAAGGCAGTACTTGTACTTAATACATAAAGTCTATAATTTTGAGCAGAATTCAAATGTATCTAATATGATAAAAGGGTGTTTTTACATAGAATCTAACTTGTTGAATGGAAGCAAAGTATGGAAGAGTGCTATATGTGAGAATCCTATAAAGATAGACAACCTGAAAATTGCAAATATAAGCATCACATCTTAAAAAATGAGCTAAGCTGCATTTTTTTAACAATCAGTAGGAATGATGCGTGACCACTAAAATTTTCGTTCTTCTTTCAACAATGAATATGATTTGTTGCTTATTTTCGAGTCTAGGAAAAACATGAAAAACAACAGGTTTATTTGCAAAAAAATCTGACAACTTCAACATTTCAAGCGAACTCATGCAATTACAACTCATGAACACCAAACGTCTGAGTCAAACAGAGAGCACAAATATCTCATGAATAAATATATGCTGGAAAAATCTGAAATGCTCACAATCCTAACACAATCAGATCAATTAGGATTAAGGATAAACGATGCAGCTATTGTTGGGAAAATGAGTACCGCTAACTCAACAGAGCATATACTGCGAAACTGTTCATGACTATTGCCACTAAAATTCTCAAAAGGTAGATACCAAAGCAGCACTTTTTCATACCAGAACTCCATGAGAGTGATTTGATAGAAAAAAAAAAAATCACTGATATCCAATTTACAAGGTTTTTTTTTTTTTTTATGAAAGAAATGATGTCCAAATTACAAGGTCGTCAAGCAGACATTTCACAATGTGAAATAGACAAACGAACAGAAATTAAAGATATTTTATCGTTGCGAAACTATTGCTGCTGAAAGTGGAAGCAGTACCATACACCGAGACAATAAACGACCCTAAATACAGCAATCCATTTCTTGATAAAGGATGTACTGCAACCATTGAACAAATTACAATAAATGTAAGCACGAATCTCTCTCGCACGCATAAGACAAAAACAAAGACAACTATTAAGATAATCCATTTACGTATAGATTATAGGGTCGGAGAAATTGAGATGTATGCAATCTCTCTCTCTTTCTTGACGCCCTCAAAAAAGTCTTCAGACTTCATCAATAGGAAGAGTGACTTATTAATGAATCCAGATCTTGACAACGTTTATCTAGCACACACCTAAACGGTAATAGCTGCGGGTACGGTTTTAAAAAGACAAAAAACATAAGGTCTCACAGGCTACTCTCATCATTTACCCCACAAATCTGAGTTCTGAGATCCAAAGATTTGTCCCTATGTAGGCAAAAGGAGAGAGAAGACTACCTAAATGGCCGTACATCGTCATCAAATCAACCTATAATGGACAGTGATTGAACCAAACCCATGGATACAAAATGAGCTTCTATGACACAATTAAAACCCTAATTCAAAGGTGATTGAACCCAATCACAAAAAATACTAAGATTTATGACGAATTCGCAAAATCGCCACCTGTAACCCTAATTCGAAATCCCAAATCAAGCATGAAGGAGTTGGACAAGGGAAACTTACAAAGATCATGCTAAGACGTCTTCCATCTTCAAATTAAATATTACTTTAATATCCCTTCACATGCAAATTAAATATTTTTCATCAAACTTCAGAAACTTATGACAATAAACAACCATTTTTAGGTTTCAATCTTGAGTCTAACTTGTCCATATAGCACATACAACCTCATTTCACACATTAGACTTGCTCAAGCAACCATTTTTCAACAAATCTTAGTGTTTTCTAGCCTTTTATGTGCAAAATTCATCGTATTTATCACAAGACCAGATTCATAAGGCTCTAAATAGCAACGAAATACATGATGACAAGCATGAAATGGGTTAACAACGAGGTATGTGGAAGAGTACAAGAGGTTTTAAGAAGGAAAACATGCATTTTCATCATTTTCCCATAAATATGTCACATGCGAGCTTAGATCTTTTCATCTCTTCATGCATGTCATTGAGAGTGTTCAAAGAAATTTCACTTAGTGGTTCGAGGTTTTGCTAAGAGAATGGTAGTGTAAGGTGGGAAAGGATGGTGAAGTTGAGGGCTCTCTTTCTCCCAAGTCGTTGGGTCTCTTGCTTGAACTCTTCCCTTGATTTGGTTGTGTTTGATTCTAGAAAAGACTTTGTTAAGTGAAAATTTGTAGCTTAAAGTATCAAGGCCAAAAGAGTTGAAGTAATGTGTCAAATAGTAAAGATTTTCACCTTTTTCTTCTCCTTACACCTTGAAGTTGCTTCCTCAAACCTCAATTCAACTTTCCACCTTCAATATGTGCTCTTTTTCTTGTGTTTTTGATGTGGTTAAGTTGCTGAAATTCTGCAGAAAATGATGAATTTTGAGGCTAGAGGGATGGCATGTTTCTATCCTTTGGAGTTATAGAGAAGAAGTAGTGACTAAAGATTTGTGCATGAATTGTCTTTGTGAGTTATGAGGCTGATTTTGTGGTGTTTTAAGGGTGGTTTCAGGATATAATTGAAGTAGAAGGGAATATTGGTAGGATATTAGAGTTTTAGACATGCAAAAGACACATGTCACCTTTGTCTAATCCCTTTACATGTGAAGCAAACCTGAAATCAGGTTTGTTTGTGTGTTTTAAGCAAGTTTTCAGGCCTATAAACCTGGTTAATAGGTTCCATAGAGTGCACTAATATTATATGGCAAGTGTTGGCTAAGGTGTTAATAAGGGTTATCTTCTTTGTTTGTCTTGCTAAGTCATTTTAAATGACCAAAAGATGGTGTAGTTTTAGAAATGCTACTAAAACTTAAGGTATTTAATTTAAGAATGTTACATTGATGGTAAAAGGCCCTCTATATATGTTGTGTATTTTAGCACCTGATGCAACATTGTCTTCATATTTTCAGGTGTTCTCTAAGGCATTGGCCGTGACTGAGGTTGGAAGTGAGGATGACTTCTTTATGTTGGGTGGTGATTCTATTCTTGCAGCTGAAGTGGCCTATCGTTTGGGAATTAATATGTCGTTGATGTATATGTATCCAAGTCCTTTGCTGCTTGAAAAAGCTCTCCTAACGAATGCAGGGGGATCAATTGTTGATCGCCCGCTAGTTCATGAAATAGTACCAAGAACTTACAGTGGGGTTACTTTAAATTCCTTCGCCTCAAGCACTTCTCATCCAATTCAAGAACTTTCTCAAATCATCGGATTGAAGAATGATAGAAGTTTCCTGGGGACTTATAATACTAAGGATCTAGAGGGGTCCAAAAGGTTGAAGTTGAATCAGGGCAGATGTTTTAGTATGAAGGATCTACTTTCCTTGGATTTGTATCCTTGGCGATCAAAGTCATCTTTTAAATTATGTGCCATAAGTCGTTGCAACAGAGTGATGTTTGATGAAAACTCTGAGGTGAATGAATTGTGGTGGCAAATGTGCGAAATTAAGCTGCCTAGAAATAGCAGTGGCCTTTTGAGGGATATGTGGAATGTCCAAATGATCTCTTGTGTTGATGCATCACCGGTTATTGCATTAAAGAACAAAGAAATTCGTTTATTTATAGGGTCTCACTCGCACAAATTTTGTTGCATCGATGCCCAAAGGTATGAACACTTGACATCTCTATGGATTTTCTCTCTTTGTCTCTGTCTTCCGTTCTTTTTCACTTTTTCCCTTTTTTTTGTCATACTATGTGGGATAGCCTTTTTTTTTTTTTTTTTTACTATTCGACTTTGTTTCGCTAAGAGGGATGCAGATATTTGTTAGGCATAAAGTTATTATAAGTTCATAACTTGTTCGTAATCACCTTTAGGAATTTAGTAAGATTGGGGTCGACGTCAAGTTGACAAGTCCCCTTAATTAGTAGGGGATGAGTACAACCTATGAATTCGGCACTTTAGTTAGGGATGATCTTGTTACTGATTCAATTCGTGGCGTAAACAACCTCTTGGATTATGAGTTAATGCCATGTACATCCTCTTTTGTCAGTCTCCGTCTGAATGGGAGCATCTCGCACTTGTTGAGTTGAATTTAGTTGCGTTATACCAATATAAAAGAAATGTGCAGATGCACATCTTGAGGTTTCTCCTTGCTCAACCTCACCATGTTGCGTCCATATCCAATAGTTCGACACGAAACAACGCTGATACAAGTGCTTGATCACTTAATCCATCGTTTGATAGTCCATATTGTGATACTTGAAATAAGGGCACCTCAAGTATCCAAGATAATTGAAAATCTGATTTTTAAGGACAAACATCACAAAGTTTTTACATTTTTAGCAAACACTTCGCTCAAAAATTTTAAAGCATTTCACCCTAAATTCAGCTTCATTCTGTAGTCGACTTCCATAAACCTAAAAGCAAGACAAATGTAGCGTTCGGCCTAGCTGGTTTGCATCCTTTTGGAATGTCACTTGTTAGTTGTTTCTTCTTTGTGCTCATTTGAATGTATTCTGCTTTTTTTTTTTTTTTTTTTAGCATTGTTTGAAAGATGATCGTAACAAGTGCACTGTATTTCGATATATGAGCATTGTTTGTTTCGAGAACGACGACGACGTGAACCGATGATGAGGGACATAAGCGCACTATTTGTTCCGAGGGCAAAAGTGACAACGATGATGGACGCCGGTTAGATTTAGGGTTAGACCTAGGGTTATAATTAGGGCTGAGATGATTATTGTAGATTTCATCAATCAGTCGTTCATACATCCACGATCTATCATAAAACCATGTCAAAGCCGATCTCATTTTTTTGTCCATAAAATCATAACTCGTGTCAAATAGATTAATAATATATCTAGAACCTAAAGAAAAAAATTTATCTAAGGTTACACAAGTTCACCAAGGTTAAAAATTAAATGGTTAAACTTAATCCATGTCAATAAAACATAATCCATGTCAAATACACAATCTTGACATTCACTAAGGTTATACAAATTATCTAAAAATTTTAATTTATGATTGTTAAATTTAGGATGCTCGGCGTACTAACCTATCGTCAAGATTCAAGCAGGGGAATGCGGATCTATGTGAAGATACGAGCCTCCTTGATTTCACATTCGGATCGAACTTCTCTTTATCATCTACATCGCACTGCCTCTTGCTCGTGCGTTCACTCGTCTCAATGAGATCGACGGATTGGCTACTAGAGCTATTTCGTATGGTTCTACGTTCACAAATCCAAGAGGATGTTGGTGATTCCTCTGGAGATCTGTTGGAGAGGACAGAACAGAGAAATGAGATATTCATCGCACATAATACTTTTGTCACCAAACAATCTTTTTAGGAATGACCAGATTTAATTCTAACCCAAATCTCGGATAATCGATATCTACAGTTACTTGTAGATAATAATCAGAATTTAAATACTATGTCCGTTCCATAATTATTGCAACGTTTCTCTCTCCATGCATTATTCAACACGCAATTTGAGGAGCTTCGTTACTCATCTAAACGACACGATTTAAATTTTCTATTGGCCCACGGTTATATCACGTAACGTTTATTATCATTAATATTTCACGATATTTTCTCAAAAAATAACATTTGATCGTCCTATAACGCCGGTTAAACCTTCTATCGTTATGCGGCATGCGCCCGGTCAAAATAGTGCAATCTTTTTAGGACGGAGGGAGTAATAAATATTCAAATTTTAAATATGTCAGCACGTCATCCATGTGGGTGCCTTAAATCGCAACATCTCCTACTCGCCCACATGGCGAAAGTTATCTTCATAGCTCATTCTCAAACAACCTCATCTCTTCATACAAGAAATGAAATGTGCGATCCCATGATAACAAACGCATACAGGAGCTATGCAATAAGTCATCACCAAGAGTAACACAAAGCATCACTAGGAAGAATCTCGTCAAACGTCCCAGACAGTTAGGCTATACACCTAGTCACAACAGTCCCAAATCCCTCATAATGAGCAATGCTATATCTCTCACAAACCACTATGTACTCATGATTTGCATTAAGGAACTAATCCGATCAAGTCGCTCGGGCTATGAGTCACACAACATGCTGTATTATCATACTATCTTCCTAAAGAATAAATATTGGTCCAATTCTATCCAATTGCTTTGCTAGACAAGCTCCATGAGACCGCATCAATCATGATCCTTGGAAACAAGCGAAAGTAACAACATCGAGAAGCCTTAACCCAACATAGTTTTTGGTCCATAAGGACACAATGATCCTCATTGACATAATCCTTCGTGAGGTAGGTACAATGATCTTTCTTGATCATATCGAAACCAATGGATGTAATAACTTGATGAAATCTTAAATTTCATTGTCTCGAAGACTATTTAAGAACATATATGGAACATTTTAAGCAGCAAACTTGCGCTCTTGTCCCTTGACTTCAAAACCCTTAGGTTGAGTTATATAGATCTCTTTCTCAAGTTCCCCATTTAGGAACGCAATCTTAATATCCATTTGATAAAGTTCATAATCTTTGCTAGACCACGATCGAAATGATCGGGCGTAGAGATGCAAATCTCTCCACTGGGGAAATAGTGTCCCCATAATCTACCGCTTCTATTTCGATATAACCTTTTGCCACTAAACGTGTCTTATACTTGTCAATCGATCCGTTAGCCTTGCGTTTGACCTTTAGAACCCACTTGTTCCCAATGACCTTACACCTAAGCATAAGATCAACAAGTTCCAAATCTTATTCTTAGCCATAGAGGCTAGTTCTTCTTGTATGGCAGCATTTCATTTGTTGCTTACATTTGAAGAAAGTGTATCCCAAATAGACGCAGACTCATCTTCATCAATAACAATATGGGCACACATAAGAGCCTCAATCCCCTTAATCTCAAATAGACGGCGAGGAACCTTGTCATGTGCATTTTTCCTCACTTGAGTCTCAGTAGCACTTCGTATGCCTTCATCAATTACAAAGATCATGCACTATCATCTATATACCTATTCACATGCTTCATGGCTATTCTACTCAAACTATTGACCGAACTTATCCATGTTTGTCAAAAATCATTCCTTTTTAGTTCATATACATTCAGTCGATGAAACAAGTATATAAAATAGATCTCTTTGCATGAATTTACCAAAGGTAGTAGCACATGAATTGCAAGGAAATCAGTATTCACTGGCGAATCTTCACTTTTGATTGCTCTAATACCAATGTTAAATTTAGGATGCTCGGCGTACTAACATGTCGCCAAGATGAAGCAACGGAATGCGAATCTATGTGAAGATACGAGCCTCCTTGATTTCACCTTTGGATCGAACTTCTCTTGATCGTCTACGTCGCACCGTCTCTTACTCGTATGTTCACTCATCTCAATGAGATCGGCGGATTGGCTATTAGAGTCACTCTATATGGTTCCACGTTAACAAATCCTAGGAGACGGTGATTCCTCTACAGATATGTTGGAGAGGAAAGAATAGAGAGATGAGATATTCATTAAACATAATACGTCTGTCACCAAATAGTCTTTATAGGGAATAGGGATAACCAAATTTGATTCTAACTCAAATCTCAGGTAATAGATATTTGCAATTATTTGTAGACAATAATTAGAATTTAAATAACACATATGCATATTCTAAACATGTCGACACGTCATATATGTGGGCACCATATAATATTAAATTCCAACAATGATCAACAAGTTCTATCTAGAACCTAAATAACAAAAATCATATGACTTTTTTAAGATCATAAACCCCTTTCAATCTTGAAAAATTATCAAACATCCACATATTAAATTTTATGGGGCATCAACAAAACCAATCATGAAACCCCTTTCAATGATCAATCAAATCAAGCATCCTAATTTAAAATTCAATCGTTTAGGCAGCCCTCATAATCACAATATTAATGTTGCGACCCAACCTATTATAGGTTTTAGGTCAAGGAATTGCCTTAGTAACTTACCATTCCAGGATTCTAGAATTGTAACATGCAGCGGAAGAAAGAGATGTCAATTCTATACAAACATGTATTAAAAGTACAAGAGTAATATAAAGCTCACAACATCCCAGAGCAAAAGATGTTTTAGTGGCTTTTCAAAATATTACATCTTTATTAAGTTCGACAAGTTAGCACTATGAACTCGATTACCCATTCAAGGTACAAATTAGGTAAGTTGAAAAGTTTATACTGTAAGTTGATGAATATATATTATTAGATTTTAGTATATTTTATAACTAAAATCTAACAGTATACATTCAACAACTTACAGTATAATTTTTTTAACTTACAGTATAAAAAATAATAATTAGAGTATAAAATCAGTCAGTATGCTGTCACAAAATCAGCCCCGACGCTATATATATATGTTTGGAAATCAATCTGATAGGCTGATCAACAATAGTGGTTTGTGGTGCTCGACCCAACATTTTATGAGCCCACACATGGAGTCTGTATGCTCCTAATGACGCGATGCCATTGGGTTTTCATCCGTTTTGGAAATAGTTTTTATATGAATTGCGACTCGTGAGTTGTAATATCTCAACAAGGAATTCATTTCGTGGAGTTATTATTCCGCCACCAATTAATATGTTTTAGGGATAGAGTTCCCTTATTGTTAAGGCCACGACTCAATATCAAAGGCATACCATTTTATGGATTGTTACACTTTCTTATGAGGAAGCTTCAAGCCAAAACACAAGATAAGATGCTTGAACTATAGTCTTCAAGTCCTTAACATTATAAAAGCACACATCATCAAAAGGCTGTATAAGATGATGAGCGCTGAAGCTCTTTACTCATTGTCAAGGGAAAGTGAATTTAAAGATTCCAACACAATCTCTTTACACACGATAACTTTAAGGCGAGACAAAAGCATCGATTACATTATACGATGTTTTGTCATTCAATGCAACCTATTTCTTCCCATTGATCCATTACAACTAAAAACCAAAGTTAGTATCCCAAGAGGTAGTCAGAATAAATCATATTTACATAATTTTCATCAATGCCAACCACTTGTACACCGTTTTCAACAAGAATAACAACCAGCCCATCGATGAAAAAACACTGAAAAACATATGCAAGTCTTGGACATTACTTATACTAAGTCAAGAAGCCATTTTCTATCACTTTCATAACTCTTTTTATGCAAATTAAGCATTTTTCATCAAATTTCAGAAACTTATGAGCATAAACCACCATTTTTAGGTCTCAATCTTGAGTCTAACTTGTCCACATAACACATGCAACCTCATTTCACACATTAGACTTGCTTAAGCAACCGTTTTCCATCAAATATTAGTGTTTTCTAGCCTTTAATGTTCAAAATTCATCATATTTATCACAAGACCAGATTCAAAGGGCTCTAAATAGGAATGGAATACATGGTTACAAGCATGAAATGGGTTAATAGAGGCTTTAAGAAGGAAGACATGCATTTTCATTATTTTCTCATTAACATGTCACATGCAAGCTTAGATCTTTGCATATCTCTTCACGCATGTCGTTGAGAGTGTTAGGGAGGCCAAGAACACAAGTACAACCCAAGAAAGTTCACTTACAAGTGAGTAAAGAAGAAATCGTGGTCTCGATGGTGGGTTGTGAACTTAGAGCACCTTCTTCACCTAGGGAAGTTAACATCTTCCTCTCTTGCTCCTCTTGTTTAGATGATGGCTTGTACTGATAAGAGGAGATGTAAGAGGCATATTAGGTGTAAAATTCATAACTTTGTTTACCTTATACTGATGATTTTTACCTTGTTTTTCCTCGCCCAGGCGTACTATAGCCCCTATAAGTCTTGGATTTGGTTTGCACCTCTCCTGCCCTTCACTTCCGTTGTGTTCTTTTGTGTGTTTTTGTTGCTGAAAATGGGCTGGATTTTTGGGAGAGTTTAGAGTAGAGAATAAGCTGGCCAATGTGTTTATGGGGAAGAGCTTTTGTGGGAGTATATTTGGTGCGGTGGAGATCTGATTTTGAGTGTTCGAGGGTTGCTTTTAGAAGAAAAAATAACGTTGTAGAGAACAAAGGTGAAGATCAAGATGCTAAAGCATGCAATTGACAAGTGGAACACTTCCCTAATCCCCTTACATGCAAAATAGGCTGAAACAGACCTGGTTGTGCGTTTTCTGGGAAGTTTCAGCCCTTTTCTTTGCGACGTAGTATATCGCGACTTAACGTAAGTGTACATGTCGTTTGCAAGTAAAAGATGAGTATAGAGTTATTGTCCGACAAAGACTTAAATTAGAGATCTAAGTGTGAATAGTTTTTCTTGGGTCAAACAATCTAAATATGATGATTTTGTTATGTAAAACTAATGTTGTAACTAAACTAAAAGAGTAAGGATCAAACACGCAACGATGTGAAAGATGGGGTTTTCTGTATGTGATGAGATAGGGTTGTGACTTTGCTTTCCGATTGATCTAGTCACTACGTCGTGTATCTAGTCGTTTATGAATCGTAGTTATAGATTGGATTCCCTAATTTGTAATCTAAACTCTCTCGAACCCTAGACTACGTCCAACTAAGTGCTGTCTTTAACACCTCTCAATGAGAAGCCGCCGCGTATTAGAAAACAGAAGTTCATGGGTTTCCTAAAGTAATCTTGCACGTCATGCAAACAATCTCTCGATCTCGCATTCAACGTGTGGCTATGTGGTTGGGTCTCGACACAAAACTATCCTCTTGGAATCAAAGCATGTCACGGATCATATAACGGATGATCAAATTGTTAAAGCATTAAACGCAACCACAAACCATAATCATGAAACAATCAAAACTAGATTAACGACTCAAAGTGACATCGATACAATCATCCAACTACATCACAACCCTAACAAGAGGTTTAGCTCATGATTTACTCGACAAAATAATTCATCAAGCACATGGCATTCAAACGGTAAAACAAACGAGTGAAGAAACCCTAAATCAATCACGATAGATGAGATCCACGTCGATCCGTTCGAGATCCTTGTTGTCGCTTGAATCGCCTTTGGATCGTGGTCGTCACCTCACCTCAATCTCCTTCAAACCCTAATTATGTGTGTTGTGTGATATGATATTGGATACCTTGATTTGGGGCTCAAAACGTGATATTTATAGGCATTGAAGACGTGGGGATTCTCGTAATTCGTGTCCGGACGTCGTGGTACAAAGCGCCCAGGCGCTTTGGAGTGAAAATTGCTTATGCTAGCTGGAATTTGATGAGCACGTCTGAGCGTGGAGTTAGCCTACGACCGGGCGCTTCAGGCAAAAAGATGGATGCTCACGTGCACAGACAGGTTTGCGCCTGGGTGTAGGCCAAGTTCCTGGTTCCTGTTTCCAGAAGTCGCACCTCCTTCTCTTTTCGTCAGGTTTTGTTTTTTGCTCGATCATGCTTCGTTTTCTACGCCTTTGGTCATCCTTTTTGCTCATTTTTATCTACAAATTACATCAAAGCATCAACGCTCCCAAATGTAGCAAATCGAACTGGAATCAATATGAATGTGCACACAAAGGCGTCGAAATAATACAATTACAAATGAGAAAACTAGGCGTGAATTGAGCTAAAAGATACTAGATTGCTCGATATGTGAGTAAAAGTAGGTATAAGTGTTACCAAGTGTGACACCCATCATTTATATTGTCTACACATTTTAGAGGTTAAAAGATACTAGATTATTTTGATTTTATTATTTAGTATGTTAAATGTTACAATTAATCTCCTTCCATTCCACAAATTTCAAGCAACCATGAATCAAGACACACTCCCGATTCTTTCCAAACAACCAAATCGTCAAACCAGCCTCGGACAATGCATCAACCACTAACCAACGTTCAATATTTTTGAATCAACAACTAATTCAAAAGAATAATTTAAGACAATTTGAGAAAAGGTGAGAAATTCACGTTTAGTGATTTAGGAATTTAGAGATTTTGCACTTGGTCGATGATGGGTAGGGTTTCGGCCGGCTGTTGCTTCCCCCGTTGGCTACCGGCGATGTGGCAGCGTCCAACGATGATGACGGATGGAAGTGGAGAGAAAACGGCCGATGATGGATTGGTGGTCGGATGGGACTGCGAGGAACGCTGGCCGAGGACGGAGATCGAGGGGGTTTCGGATCGGTGGGTGAGTGTGTTTGTGTCGGGGGAGAAGTGAGTGAAAAACATATCTGATTTTGGGGATAATTCTATGTAAGCGACAGAGTTATTTGGTCCGTCGCTAATTTGCGCCTCGGAAAAGATTCGATCGCTAAATAAATTTTACGACTACTATCAAAATCCAGTCGCTAATTAGTGACTACCGAAATTAGTTTGGTCGTAAATACACTGGTTTTTTAATATGCAAATAAAATCATAACCTCACTGAAATTACTTCAGTGGCTTTGTCATGTGGGAGAGAAAGCTGGCTGGTAGAATCGAATGTTCTGCGACCATAGACGGAGACTTCTCTCAGGTTTCTCCACTTACCATATTGTGTCTTTCCATCTATGTTTATGAAACTTCATCTTGTAAAGGTGTGCTTGATTCAGGTTGTCGTCGGATGCTATGAAGGAAAAATTTATTTCCTCGACTTTTTCACAGGAAATATTTGTTGGAGCTTTCAGACATATGGGGAGGTGGACCAACTATTCACCTTAATTTGTAAATGCTTCTGTCTTAATTTTATTGGCCTTAATTTATTGTGTATGCTTGTGAACATTCCACACATCTGGGAAGGTGGACTATCTGTTCATCTGGGGGAGTACTATAACACCCTCTATCATAGACAAAGTGTCTCAGAATTGGAACATTTCAGTGAGGAACTAAAATGAATGTAATGTTTGATGTGTCAAGGCTCTCTATCAAAACCTTGACCTTGGGTACAAGGCCCATTGAACGGTTTTAAGATTAACTATACCATCATATGGATTATTATTGTGATCAACTTTAGACTACCTCAATCATTCTAACTCGGGGGTCTCTCCATATGTTGCCCTCGTGCCATGCTAAGGTACTAATTGCATTATATGGTCAAAGATTGAGTATTTATCCAGGGGGAACAAAACTAATGAAATGTCCCGATGTTATCATAGGACATCCGTTGAAAGCACCAACAATGGCATGCTTGGTTGCATAACGTGCCTTGTTTTTGCTGGCCAACTGCATTGAAAAGCTACATTTATCCTTGTTGATATTCTTGTTTTCCTTTGATTACCTTGTGAAATCTATTTCTATTCTTTTGAAGGTGAAGTCACAACCTGTAGTGGACAAACGGAGGCATTTGATCTGGTATCGTTTCTTGATCTTTCTGCACAAAACTCTTGCATACTTCTGCCCCTTGATTTGTTTGTTTGATGATTTGGGCAGCACATATCAAAATCAGAAATAAAACATTTTTCCTAGGTAATAGGGATGCGTGACTCGAGCATTTAGACAACCTATATGAACTTAGTTGTTGTAGCACCTAAGGGAGGGATCTAATTGGACATCTCCATTCTAAAAGAAGATTCTTGATCTTTTTTGAACAAATTTGTAAAATGCGTTTTCCATACTCATGCATCATTTGATCTAAATAACATTCCTCTAAATTGCAATTCATTACTCATACAAATACGTGATACATCTAAAATTACATTAATTAATAGGATGCGTTGGATCTGATTTTAAATCAGCCATCGTGGCAATCACAAACTCACTGGGTGTGGAGAAAACCCACTGCAAAAAGGAAACCCCACTGAGTGGAGAAAACATACTGAGCCATGTTTTGGACAGTGTGGTTTCTCTCCACTCAGTATGATTATGATAGCCAAGCGAGACTGATTCTCTGTAATAAATATTATTCATAGTAGGTTGGTCAGTTCAACCAACTAAAGGTTAGTAGATTAGTTTCTAACCTATGAGTCATTTCAACATTTTTCTTGATTATAATCTCCTGTGCTAAAAATTTTGCTCCACATTGGAGGTTTAATGTCAGGTTGGCACCGATTCTAAAACCTAAAAGGATTCATTGGAGTTTGAAAAATCAATACCATGTCATATCTGGATCTTGGGGTACTCCACTTATTGCCAATAGGTTTTGAGTTGGATATGATATCATTGCCCATTAGGCCCAACGGTCCAATATTCCGTGCCATCCAAATATATGTCCGCATTTCAAGTAAAAAAAAAAAAACATTCGTATGAGGGGGCGTATTAAGAAAACTCTACCCACATTGGAATTTAAGAAGTCAATTCAATCACATATATATCTTGGGCTACTGAACCGAAGACTTAAGATTGCCATTAAAAGAATTAAAATATACTTTTTATATTGGTCTTGACTTGGAATTCAGAGATTTGATATTACTTACAACCCATATGCTCTCTCAAGACAGGCTCTGGAGACGGCGAGAGGTAGGTAGTCTTTGTAATAGATAACAGGGAGGCTGTTTCCCGAATTTTTAGAGTAGTTGATTTTGAATCAATGCTCAGTTATTAGAATATGTTGTTATCATAGCAAGTTTTCGGTTTGAAGTCTCATGGTGAACTCTTTTGTATTAATCCATGGGATCAGCATTTATTTTCATGCGAACAAAGAAAATTACAAGATACGTTAAATAACCTAATTTTGATAAACACCTAAGCTAGGAAAGTGCTAATTAATACAATAATCAACTCAATAAAAGCAATAATCAACAAGGGTGAAGAGGATTGGCTATGGTAAGGTTATTCAGTCCATTAGGGCTTTCATATATTGATGGGACATGGAACTAAGGTTACATGGAGCAACTTGTATGGTTCAGGGAAAATAGACAAAGGCTTGCCTTTTGGTTAATAATGCTCAACAGATTTGCACTAATATATTGGATGCTGAGGAGAAGCCTTGTGCAGTAGGATTTACTTTTAGCCTTCTTTTTCTTTTTTATTCTTTTCATCTACATAACATTTTCATCCACTTGTGTCAAAATCTATTGTCTTCTCATTATGTTTTGCAGTTCTCACAAGTTTTTCTCATTGTCAATCCTTAATTATCTTGTTCAACGTTCTTAGTTCGACCACCCAAATCATAGCCATTTCATTTTTTTTTCATTATTAAACACAAATTATACGTCAACCCTATCATGCATGCACTTTACGACATGAAGATAAGGAGAGAGGCGATGAAGGAGAGAAGGAAAATGATGTTGTTGGAGTTCAGAATATTATTTCAATTAAAGACAATTTTGAAATGTTATGTCTAAAACGGTGAAGTTAACGATTTGATTAATGATAACATGTATTATGACAATATCTTATGAATTGGATAGTGTTTTAATAAGTATGAAGATCTGAGATGGTCTTTTTGTAAATTCCTAAGATTTCAGCAGCTTATATGTAAAGAACCCTTATGTTTAATCATGCAAGCAAAAGAAGGAGCAACGTGATCATGCGTATCTGGGATGCAAATTTATCCATCAGATCATGTCTAGAGTATTGGCTGCCTTTAATCTGGTATTCAAATTGGGACTTTGAGAAACCGGGATTCTATGGCTGAAATAAACGCAGATTCTAAACATTGTACCAACCGATGTTCGGTGGCAAAGAAATCTAAGACTACATGATAGTGTGGAGAGAGAGCCAAACACCAGAACTGCGTAGGTTTTGTGTGATCTTGGCAGCATAGATATGAGCTAGTTGTTGCAGGGGTTGTATGTTACAAAAGAATACTGTATCCTACTTTGAGTTGGTTAAGGGATCAAATAAATGCTACACAGAAACAGGGTATTAAAATAGAAGGTCTTGAACTCGTTTGACGTGTACTCACCTTCGTTGTCAGTACGGAGACACCTCACCATAGTTCCTAACTCCTTCTCGACATCTTCTTTGAAAGTCTTGAACATTGACAATGCTTCAAGCTTTTCCTTCATGAGGTATACCCACACATATCTCTAGTAGTCATCAATAAAGATAATCATATACTGTTAATTCTCAGTCACAGAAAGACTCAAGAGGGGGGATAAATTGAGTATTTCCAATTTTCGAATTTTACTTAAACAATTGATTGTAATTCAAATGACTCGGTTCTCGTAGATGATTCAGTTCATGAAAATGATGATAAGTGCAGAAACATAAAAACACAAGAGTTTATACTGGTTCGTCCCTAACTAAGTCAGGGAGTTACATCCAGTGTAGAGGCACAACAATGTACTATAACATCCCTAAGTACAATCTATCACCTCTAGCTTACCGACTCTACTACAAGACTCCAAACTTGTAAACCCTATTACAAGCCCGTTCACCTAGTCTACCTAAGACAAGAAGAACTGCAATACAAAGATCTGTGCTATAGTCGCCTATATCAACCTAGGCCAAGGTTTCTCTACGCAACAATCCACTCCACAAGTGATTGTTGTAAACCAAAACAATACAGACTCAAACAATGATATAGAATGATACTTTGTCGATCAACAAAGCTATGAGCATATTAGATTCGAGTATACCTTTTATCATTTAAAGCATCGAACCTTTTGATTCATCAAATTTGAATTTCACAAGAACACCTTGAAAAATCCTTTGTAATTTTGGTACTTTGTGAATCGATGGTGATCAGAACGTTTTTCATCTCCCTAAATAGTGAAAACAGCATTTCATGAAGAGGTGGAGTCATGGAGAACGTGGCCAAATCAGAAATTGCTCTGGTAAAAAAAAAAAAAAAAAACAACCTAGCCACTAACCCACAAAAATAGGAGTTTGTTGAAAGATCAACCGTTTTTGTAAAACCCTAAGACCCTGCCCCGTTTAAAACATTCTGCAGATTAAAAGATAATTTTCTGAAATAAATATCCAATTTAAAAATACGAAAAATCTCTTTTAAACCACTATCGGAAAAATCAGGATTATGTTACAGGACTGTCACTGTGACACGAACCCGTTCTTAGTCAAGGTTAAGTTCTTTTCGAAAACATGTTCAAGGTAATTCAAATCCTGTGTGCTCACTACTACAACTAATAGATAAGAGTATCAACCTGTCTACAACACACTTTTACACTACTTGACAGATCTGCAGCTCCATCTTGTAGCCTTGGTGTATTGTACTTGAGTTGTCATCTTTGGCTTGAAGTTTGATTACTTCCTTGATATGCAATCTTGTATCCATCAGATTCCCCCAAGCTTGTATATTGCACCTACACATCATCAAACTTGTAAATCATTAGTGCTTTACTATTTGTCATCATCAAAACATCACAAGGTTCAACATATACCTTAAACCGGTGACCGATGATTGCTTCACTGGACCAAAGACATCCGAGTGAACAAGGTTCAAAGGAACCTTCGCTTTGAATTGCGACTCCTTGAATGATAACTGGTGTGCTTTGTCGTATTGACAACCAGCACAGACAATATCTTCACAAATCTCTAACTGCGAGAGACCTTGAGAGTTGATTTTCTAATCATCTCTCTTAACTTTTGAAAGCTAACATGCCCAATCCGAGTATGCCATAGATCAGCAGTCTCATTTTTTCGAGTCTTATCCTCGTAAGCCTTTTAGGCTGACATGACATAGACAGACTCCATTTGTTTTCCTTCCATGACAGGCATACTCTTGTCGTGGCTACGATAGATTTTGACTTTGCTAAGCCCGAACACCACATGGCGTCCATTTGTCGTCAGTTGTGAAACTAATAAGAAGTTCTTCGCCGTATCAGGTACGTGAAAAACATTATCTAGCAGTACCTCTTTGTTGTTGTGTCGAGGAACGATCGTCATCTTGCCAACATGAGCTATAGGCAACTTCGAGTTGTTGGCGATGACGACCACGCACTCCCATTTGTACTCAGATATGTCATGAAGCTTCTCCTTGCTTCCCGTCATGTGATTAGAACAATCGGAATCTAAGATCCAGTCATGATTGTAGTTAATCGCCTTGTTGTTGTTAATAGTCGCAAGTGCCAACTCTTCTACAGATTCAGCAATACAAGAAGCTGCGAGCTCTTGTTCTTCTATCGCCATACATACTTGAAAATCCCATTCTTCTTCGGTATTGCCTTTGCTTTTACAAGAAGAAACAAAGTTATCTTTTTTTAGATTTCCTCCAACAGTCGCGAGCAAAGTGTCCCTTCCTTTCGCAGTTATAGCATTTTTCATTTTGACGTCGTCTTTGCTCGTCACCTTGAGCTCCCCCTTGATTAGAGCTTCTCTTAGATTGAGAATTCCTCGAAGATTGCTTCTTGTTCCAGCCTCCTTGTTGGTGTGATTGCCCTTCTTGCATCTGTTGAGTGTCTTGGTTGGATTTCTTCTCTGGACCTCTCTTTTTGGTAAAGAGAGTCGTGCTTTTTTCTGTAATAAAGACTCCAAACATTTGTTTGTCTAGAGCTTCGTGGTTCGTCAAAATACTCTCCAGTTCTGTGAGAGTCGGCTGAGTGGCCCACCCACAGGTTGTTGTTACAAGAACGTTGAATTCCGATCTTAACCCGTGAATAATGATCCTCCTTATGCGAGGATCACTGATTGGAATCTCTGGATCAAATTTAGTAATATCTTCACATAAAGTTTTCACTTTAGTGAACTATTGGCTTATCGTCAAGTCTCGTTGTAAGACTGAGATAAGCTCATTCTCCAGTTACTGAAGTCGGGCATCGTTTGTTTTGACGAGCAGGATAGCTAGAGTGTTCCATGCTTCCTTGGGCGTCTTAGCGACCTTGATTCTCTGTAGAAATTCATCTTCTATAGAAATAGTAAGAGCGAACATCGTTTTACCAATTCTGACCTTCCATTTGTTCAGGTCATCTTTCATCTCTTTCAGTGGTGTTGTATCAGCCCCATCAATAATTTTTCATAGATTTTGACCGAGGAAGTAAAACTTCATTTTGATGCTCCATGTGTTGTAGTTACTGCTATTTAGATTCTTGACATTATTAACCGAGTTGTTAACTTCTGTCATGGTGATTCCGTAAAAAATATTTTTATGACACGGTAAAAATATTTTTTACAGCAGTAGTTATATTTTAAAATTCCAAATTGAAATAATAAAAATGTTTTCTGTTAGTAACTTTATTTTCAATAGGTCGGTAAAATTTATTTAGCGAATCTGGTAAAAAATAATATTTCATCAACTGCACCCCTCCAACGTGCTTTTAATATCACTTGTTGAGAAATCGGATCGTCGGAACCTAAGTATATCGAGAAATATAATTTCTGATAAGAGTAGAATATTACAAACTTGTACATTTATAAAACAACCACTCTAATTGTGTTTATCACTCACGATTACACCACATTTTTATTTGGATACACTCTAAAAATACACCACTTTATTCCTTAAGCTTCCTGTACTTGAAGCTTCTTTGTGTTTTTGAGGATGATTCACAAAGGGAGAATCAAGGGCTATTTATAGGGATTTTTATGCTTCTTCCACCTAAGCAATGACATGATCAAAGAGACAACATATGGGTTGCCGGCTGCTTCAAATGTTCAAGCCCTCCATAGTTTACCAAGGAAGAGGAAGAAGAGTTGGAGTTGATACAACATAGGCGGCTCAACACTCTATCCTGCAATTTGTCAGCTATGAGAAAAAACCCTGAACATTCATCGTCTTCAACCTGCCATCTTCTCCAAAATTGAACCGTCCCCCTCTTGCAAAAACACAAAAATTTCTCCCTCTTCCTCCTCTTCGTCCCATTATCTCTCCCTCATGAACGTCGATTGCTATCTGGACACTATGAATTGAAGATGTAGATGAAACAAGTTGCCGATTAATCTACTTTGTTTTCTTTGGCCATCAAATCGGGATCACCAAATTTGACGATCAGGGTCGCGAATGCAATGTGATCGGGTACGCACGACCCAGATCGAGGTTTGTGGGGGTGGTAACGAATTGGGTAACATTGGTTAAGTGAGCTTATTTTGGGAGTTACAAGTTCCTAGCATGCCATGTGATAATGAGCCTGTAGCTCACATTGCAATTGATCAAGTCTAATGAGAGGATTAGGCATGTTAAAGTGGATTGCCACATTGTACACAAGAAGGTACAGAAGGATGAAGTCATGGCGTATAATATCTATGTTGAGGATCGGGTACATGATATATTTACTGAGGTATTAAGAGGAAGACGATTTGAAATGTCATGTAACAAACTGGGATTGTTTTGTATTCCCAGCTGAGGGCAATGTTGGCGTACTAGCGTTTCCTAATTAGGTGTATCAGGGCTGATTGTAAATAAGCCAACAGGTTGTAATAGCACTACTTTAAGCACATTAGACTGGTACTTTCAGTACAAGTGACTTGTTCTGAGATTTCTTTCACTGTTACAATATCAGAGGAGAATAGTATGTATTATTGATGAAAACATACTATATATTTTCAAGGTAATCGAAATAAGATAAGGAAAGATAACAATAGGAAATAAGATAAGTAGAAACTATCATATCTAAGTAACTACTCTAAACTATGAAAGGTAATGATGCGAAGCCGGTCAACGTTGTAAATATGACTGCTTTCACGTTCGTCGCAAAACGTGCAAAATTTGTTTTTACCCCGCTAAATTTACTAATATAGATAAGGAAGCAAGGGTCGATCCCACAGGGAATGACGAATGTCCAACTAAGCAAACTTAAAATAGTTACTATCCTAGGAATGAGGTAAGATTGAATATAAAATTGGGGGGGGGGGGGGTGTTTAAACTTTTAGAAATGTATAAACTAAACTAAACTAACTAATCAAAAGAAGATAAAATAAAGGTAAAAAGTAAGGTGGATTACTTAGGTTAAAAGAAATGTAGGGACGATAGTTGAATCATTTTGAATCACTTAGATCAAGCATTGATGTTTCTGGATTTTAGGTGTAATGATTAATGTGGAATGGTTGTAATGAATTTTGGCTTAACTCACTACATT
>JAOVYX010022595.1:0-14439 GCA_035668315.1 Drosera spatulata
ACGCCATCGAATTCTAGACCTGGAGGAGATGGTGCTCGAGGAGCTGGTGGCCGGGACCACAGGCATAAGGGTGGCTATCTCCGTGTTTTCACAGCGAAGCTGGCTTTGAAGAACTTGCTTCTTGCAAATTTGGATCTTTTTCCTTCTTGCATTGATCAGGTACTGAGATTTTATTTTGTCTTATGATGCATTCGTATTCTTGTCTATTCTGAATTTTTTTCATGTTTTTTTGTCTTGGTGTTAATCTTCTTTTATTTATGTGGTAAAAGCACGTATTAAATTCCTTCTCGTCAACCCTGCCATGAGCAGGAATCTTTTACATGATAGATGGCTGAAAACGTACTACCTAAAAACCTTTTTGCTACCGTCGCCTCAAACTAAGCTGGTTGCTAGATGCTATTATATGGATGAGCAGCTTATCGTACCATTGCTTGTGTTTTGGAGGGGGTTGATGTCTGCTATCGCAAATAGAGTCTGTCTCATTACAGTTTTGTGTTAGCTTAATGTTCGCACCTTGGCGAGTTTAACCATGGTTAAGGGGAAGAATAAGTGATTTCTATTTTATTCTTGAATTTTGAGATCTCGGATTTAGCGTTTTCCATCTTAGGAAACCCATGAAACATATTTTGTATATTTGCTCCAAGTTTCCTGCATTATGGTGTATCATTTCGACCTGGGAGACAGAAACCTGTCAGCAGCTTACACGCAGAGCAAGCAACTCTCAAGACGTTCTTGACATCAGTCTCTGGCCAATTGACTAGGCTCTTCTTTCGAAATTATCAATGAGACTAATTTTGCGCATTCTTTTATTTGTGCATATTCTTCAACTCTTATCTATTTGTTGGAATATAAAAAATTTACTTTTTTTTTTTTTCATTTTGTTCCTTTTTTTTCTCAGTGCTATTATTCTGATGCGGCCATATCAGATGGTTACTTCAGTGTCCTTGCTGAGGTGTACATGCGCCAAGAGATACCAAAATGTGAGATTCAAGGACTTCTGAGCCTGATCTTGTACAAGGTCGTCGACCCGTCGAGACAAGTTCGTGATGACGCTCTTCAAATGCTTGAGACTCTTTCAGTGCGTGAATGGGCAGAAGACGGAACTGAGGGTTCAGGGAGCTATAGAGCTGCCGTTGTAGGTAATCTTCCTGACTCATATCAACAGTTCCAATACAAGCTGTCCTGCAAGCTCGCCAAAGATCACCCGGAGTTGAGCCAGCTTCTCTGCGAGGAGATCATGCAGCGGCAACTTGATGCGGTCGATATAATCGCTCAGCATCAGGTTCTCACTTGTATGGCTCCCTGGATCGAGAATCTCAATTTCTGGAAGCTGAAGGACGGCTGGTCCGATAGATTGCTGAAGAGCCTGTACTATGTCACTTGGCGCCATGGGGACCAGTTCCCTGATGAGATTGAGAAACTATGGAGCACGATCGCGAGCAAGTCCCGGAACATAAGTCCGGTCCTTGATTTCTTGTTAACCAAAGGGATTGAAGACTGCGACTCGAATGCTTCCACAGAGATAACAGGTGCATTTGCCACATACTTCTCAGTCGCGAAACGAGTGAGCCTGTACCTGGCCCGGATCTGTCCTCAGCGTACAATAGATCATCTGGTTTGTCAGTTGTCGCAGAGGATGCTGGAAGACAGTGTGGAACCAATGAGACCCAAAGGTTATGCAAACGGGAATGCTATACTGCAGTTCTCTCAAGTACCTGCGGCTTCATTCGTCTCATCCATCGTCGACAACCAGCCACATATGTCGCCTTTACTTGTTCGGGGTTCGCTTGAAGGCCCGATGAAGAACCCCGGAAGTGGTAACTTGAACTGGCGCACCAATGTGGGCACACGCAGCACGTCAGGTCCTATAATGCCTTTACACCCTGACATGAATCCTGCTCCAGCGACTCCAGCAGGTCGGTCCGGTCAGCTTCAGCCTCCATTTATGTCGGGCCCACTTCTTGTGGTACGGAGTTCAACAGGAAGCGTGCGGAGCCGCCATATGTCACGTGACAGTGGGGATTATTTTATTGACACCCCGAACTCCGGTGAAGATGGCTTGCTTGGTGGTGCCGGAATGCATGGCGTCAGTGCCAAAGAGCTTCACTCGGCTTTACAAGGACACCAGCAGCATTCCCTTACTCAAGCCGACATTGCGCTGATTTTACTGGCAGAGATTGCCTATGAAAACGATGAAGACTTCAGGGAGCACTTGCCCTTGCTCTTTCATGTCACGTTTGTCTCAATGGATAGCTCCGAAGAGATAGTCCTTGAGCACTGCCAGCATCTGCTTGTCAATTTACTTTACTCACTTGCAGGCCGGCACTTGGAATTGTATGAGACCGACAACAGCGATGGAGAGAACAAGCAGCAGGTAGTCAGCCTTATCAAGTATGTACAATCGAAGCGAGGAAGTATGATGTGGGAGAACGAGGATCCCACAGTCCTGAGACCTGAGCTCCCTAGTGCTGCCCTATTGTCTGCCCTGGTTCAGAGTATGGTCGACGCGATTTTCTTCCAGGGAGACCTTAGAGAGACTTGGGGAGCTGAAGCGCTGAAGTGGGCCATGGAGTGCACGTCCAGACACCTCGCCTGCCGTTCCCACCAGATATATCGGGCCCTGAGTCCCAAAGTCACCAGTGATGCATGTGTCTCGCTTCTCCGCTGCCTTCACCGGTGCTTAGGAAACCCGTTGCCTGAAGTCTTGGGATTCATCATGGAGATTCTGTTGACATTGCAGGTTATGGTTGAGAACATGGAACCGGAGAAGGTGATTCTTTATCCCCAACTCTTCTGGGGATGTGTCGCCATGATGCACACGGACTTTGTTCACGTCTACTGCCAGGTTCTGGAGTTGTTCTTGCGTGTGATTGATTGCTTGTCCTTCAGAGATAGAACGACTGAGAATGTGCTGCTCTCAAGCATGCCCCGTGATGAGTTGGACTCAAGTGTCTCCGGCATGGAGTTTCAACGGGCGGAGTCTAGGGCTGGAGTTGAGACGCCCAGATCAACAGGCAAAGTTCCGTCTTTTGAAGGGGTGCAGCCACTGGTCCTGAAGGGTTTGATGTCGAGCGCCAGTCATGGAGTCTCGATTGAGGTCCTTTCACGGATCACGTTAGCATCGTGCGACTCCATATTCGGGGACCCAGAGACAAGGCTATTGATGAATATCATTGGGTTGTTGCCTTGGCTTTGCTTGCAGCTCCCCACAGAATCCATGGGTCCTGCCTCGATCGTGAATCAGCAATACCAGAAGGCTCGCTCTGTCGCTGACAGCATTGCTTCTTGGTGCCGTGTCAAGTCACTGGATGGTCTAGCCACAGTTTTCATGGCTTATGCAGAGGGCGAGATCAAGACAATAAACAACCTGCTCGCCTGTGTGGCTCCACTTTTATGCAACGAGTGGTTCCCCAAGCACTCTGCTCTGGCTTTCGGGCACCTCTTGCGGTTGCTAGAAAGAGGTCCAGTGGAGTACCAGCGCGTCATACTACTCATGCTCAAGGAACTGCTTCAGCACACGCCGGTCGACGCTGCCCAAAACCCGCATATGTACGCCTTCGTGTCTCAGCTCGTCGAGAGCTCATTGGGTTGTGATGCGCTAAACGTTCTTGAAGCTCTCCTGCAGAGCTGCAACTCCCTGACGGGCTACACGCACGAGCCAGGGTCGCTTGAGAACGGTGTTGTTGGGCCCGACGAGAAGCTACTTCTGCCTCAAACGTCGTTCAAGGCACGCAGTGGGCCTCTGCCACCCCTCGCTATGGGTTCGGGATTCATGACGGCAGCACAGGGGTCCACACCAGATACAGGCGCGAACCCTAGAGAAGTGGCATTGCAGAATACACGGCTGATCCTCGGCCGGGTGCTGGATAGTTCTGCCCCTGGGAGGAAAAGGGATCATAAGAGGTTGGTTCCCTTCGTGTCGAATATTGGCTGTAACATCTAGTTTTCGTAGGTCGATCTTGTATATCCTTTTGTTCCTACTTAGGATTTCTGTTAGGGATAGTATTATGTTTGATAGCGGTTGTCTAGTATAGTACCCCTGTTTCGTCTCTCTAGTATAGTATATTATCCACTGTAGATTGTGAACCCGAAAGTTCTTTCCTTTTTATGTTCAGGTCATTGTAAGATGATCTTTGGGTCATGTAATTTATTGCGCTTTTGATCCCTTCGGTTGTTCGCAGATCTCAAGTTTTTTTGTCACCGTGATACTGCGAGATTATACACGTCTATACTCATACATGAAAAGGTTTTTGGCGTCGGATACTTCGATGGATCAAGTATCAAAGAAATAAAAAACTGATTTATATCATAAAATATTTAAATTTATGTGTATTTATTAAAGATCAAAGGTTCAGATTAAATGATAGGATCAACTTGTTATTAATGGGTTTTTTGATTAATTGATTATCATTTTAAGATGTATTTTTTTTTTCATGTTTTGATATTAATCGTTTGATTTTTATTAAAATATATCATGATCTTTTTTTATCAAATATACAAAATCGTCAGGTTTTATTTTCCTTTATTCCGTACAACCTTTAAATCACATCACATATATATGAGCCCATCAAAAAATAATGGAGAAAAAATCATACGAAAACGGTTGATAATGTGAAGTATTGGTCCATCCGGGATCTGCACCTCTCCATACTTTCTTGAAGCCTGATTAATGAAGACAAAATAATTATAATTAGTAAAAAAATTAATTTGGACAATCAATAGAAAATGAGAATAGTATGGGAGGTGTACACCCGGGTGTGTTATGAATTCCCCGGTTGGTAATTGGGTGAAGAGGTAGATGGCAAAATGTCAGAATCAGCTGGTGGGGGCTCACCATTAACGTCCTGGATGCCTGGAAACAGAAACATGTACGGTGGTGCGGTTCAATTGCGAAAACGAAAGGAAACGCAACAGATCCTCAAAATGGCTCACTGTGTCTACTTTCCATAATCCCCCAAATTATACACAATCCCCAAATTATACACAATCAACACAGGCACACTCGAATCCCTAATTTCTCCGCCGCATTGAAAACGTGACCCATTCCGCACCATATCAGAATCATTGACTGCTAGATGACGGCACTGTGCATTATTCTTCCATTTATTGGGAGTATAAGTTTTTGTCAGTCGGCGAGTTTGTGAGAGTTTGGAGGTTTGATCTGAGAAAATGAGGGGCGGAATGAAGAACGACGGCGATGGCATGGCGGCGAGGTATCGGCGGCTGTTGCCGGAGGAGGAGGATGTGGTTGTGGCGGCGGCGGCGGCGGGAGACGATGATAGTCGGCTGGAGGAGCTGGGATACAAACAGGAGCTCAGCCGCAGCCTCTCGTATGTCCATTACTTCTCTCGGAATCTCTACGTTTTTTACTCTTATTCTGTCAGAAGAACATGCACGTATTTTGTTTTCGTGTCTTCGTGTAAAATTTGATATGAGTATAATAACGATTAAATAAAATCTTTTATAAATTTATTGTCAAATATTAATTATTATATAAATTACGTATTTTAATTTAATACATGTTGCGAGACGATTAGACGTGATTTGATATTAAAACGAAATATGTATTCATATATATAGAATAATATAAAATACGTACATATTATAAAATTTATGAAACGGAAGGAGTATTATTTTATATGCATAAATACAAATCTCGTTTTCATATCAAATCATTTCTAATCGTCCCGCAACATATATTAGGTTGAAATACTCAATTTACACAACAATTGTTGTTCCACGATAAATTTATAAAAAATTACGTTTGATTATCGTTGTACGCGTGTCAAATTTTACATCGATATGGATGTCATGTTAAAATGATGCATCTATTATGAGACGGAGTGAATACCTATTTGTTCTTTGCTTCGAAAGTATTAAAAAAATAAATTTGTTTATTCTACTCCCTCCAGATAAATTATGACACATTATTAAAATAAACGTCCCACATAAATTATAACATCCAAAATGTCAAAAAATCCAAACTATTCCTATTTTATTTCAAAATATCTTCTCTCTCATTATTCTCTCTCAACTCTCTCATAATTTATTTTACTCACTCACAAAGATATTAAAAAAAATATCATAAAATCAATATATTTTTTAATAATCGTATCAAATCAATCCATTATAATTTATTTAGAACGGAGGGAGTATTTGTTTGCGAAACTTTGACTTGCAGTACACCATAATTAAACAATTTTTTTTTTCAACTTAGTCATGTAACGTTGCTGAAAAATTAAGCTACGTTCATGTAAATATCTCTCCTAAACCAAGAAATTATACAAAGCAGATACTACTATTGCAACGGTTAACCCCCGTAATCCATTAACAGATCATTGCTTTAGAATACAACCTCTAGTCTAGTTTAATCCCAAGTCAATGTCACGATCCTTTTTGGGGGAATAGCAACAACTGTCACCAAGTCCATATATACCGAACGATACAGCTAACTGTCAAATTCTACTAGCAACACTCTTCTCACATTATATCCCGTAAATCTTCTTCATTGTTTGGATAGATTGGTTGAATAAGAGATGTATCATCAAAACACGAGATCGATTCTCATGGAGCATTACCTTTGCAATTTTGCATCTTTTATGTTTAAGTAATGAAGATTTAGAGCAAGATCAATGGATTTGTCATATGACTTGTTATTGTTAAAATATAGGTATGAGTTGATAATATTTTGCTCAAATGGTTAGTCATTGTCGAATGGGTTGCTATATATAGTAATAAAAATGACCAAAGTCATATTATGATAACTTTATACACTTGGAGTTAAAAAAAACACATTCTCAATAATGCATGTGTGGCATTTTCTTGATAAGTTACAATGTCAAAAATATTGCTAAATATTATTAGAGCAACATTGACATTTTATAACAAATTAATACTATTCATAGATATAATATACATAGGGTTTATAAGGCTGATTTAATATCAGTTATTTTTGCTGATTTTACATTATAAAACGAAAGATTCTTAAAAAGATTCTATAAAACAGAATTTTTTCCAGAATTTTTTTCTTTTATAATATAAATTCAATTATATTGATTGATCAAATCAGACATATATTTTTTGATATATATAGTTGGATCAAAATGTCATTATGCATTGGACTCGCTGATAGCCAGTGAATTGCCCAATAATTGAGAATGACAATTCTTTCAAATTTGATTTGCATTTTCACAGGGCACTGGCCAACTTCGCAGTGACCTTCTCCATCATATCAGTCATGACGGGCCTGTCGACAACATACGACACGGGCCTGACGTACGGTGGGCCGGTGACGATGGTATACGGTTGGCCCTTCGTGGGCCTGATGACTTTGTTCGTGGGCCTGTCCATGGCTGAAATCTGCTCTGCTTATCCTACCTCTGGTGGGCTTTATTTTTGGAGCGCCAGGTTGTGTGGAGCTCATTGGGGCCCCTTCGCTGCCTGGATCACTGGCTGGTCAGTTTTGCTGTTCTTTTCTTTTAATTAATCCATCGTCTCATTCCATTCAAAAATAAATAAATAAATAAATAACAAATTTAAAAAATCCATCGTCTCATTTTTATTTACCTTTCTATGCTGAGCCTAGTTTCTAAATCAACTAATCAAAGTTAGACTATAGTCACTATAGATAAAATAAGTAATTGAAATACTTTTTTAAGGTAAATACTTTGAGGACGCACCGGCATTCTTTGAATGTGAAAGTGATCATCGCTGTTAACTTTTGCCTTTGGTTTAGAGGTGAACTTGGGACTTGTTTAAGGATAATCATCTCTTTGCCATTTTGGACAAGGTGGTGTAGGCTACTAGACGACTTTTTATCATTCAATTAGATCGAGAGTCACTTTGCTTTGGAATTTGAGTAAAGTTTTCAAAACGTATGGTTTAATAAAGTTACTTCTTTCATCCTAAAAGAGTTGCAATATATTAATGTCAAATACGAGGATTTATGTCTGCGTTAATTCTAAAGAAAATAATATGTATTCCTTAGCATACTCGTTGTTGTATGTGCTGCAATTTACTTCTCTTATAATGCATTTTAATTTTCACCAAAGAGAGATAGGCAAAGTTATTCTAGTTTTGTATATTATCTTCTATCGAAAAAGTGTGGTACACGAAGGTATCAAAATTACAGTATGCGAGGAGCAAACTGCGCAGTATGTGGTAACTACGATTTTGTAGGAGTGCCAACATATCTAGACCCGTATTTTATATCCTATGATCAACGATTGGATAGAAATGTGATTTTTTATATCCTACTCCTTCATTTGAAAAAAAAAAATGATTTGAGGCGGTTGAAATAGCCGTTAGAGAAGTTGACGATAGCTTTTGGTTGGAATGGGATCAGTACTAGTCTCAGTCGGCAACCAGATAGTACAAGATTGAATCTTTTTTCCTTTGAAATTTGTATGTGGTGTAAGCTTTTGACTTGAAAAATGGTGCCGTGTGGTTCATGCAACTTGCCATTGATGTACCACCAATTTTGCTCCAGGAAAATAACTCTAGTTTTGTTTATTTTTCCAACTGTGCTGGCCCTTCATGTATGGGACAGTACTATAATATAAACAAACATCAACTAGTTGGTAGGTCAGATTAGTTTTTTGTTAGACCTTGCTGAAAGTTTGCTAGTATGCATGTGATATATTATTAAGCTCTACCGTTAAAATGAAATGATTAAATTTTATTCGAAGCAAACATTGATTTGATTCATCATCCATCAGAATTCAGGAATTACACTATCAAATAGGAGTACATTGGCGTTGGTGTGTGTTCAATACTATCTCTGTCCTATAATTTTTACACAACATTTGATGTTAGATTTATAAAAATCAAATATCATTTTTTATAAAATTATTATGAAATATTAAGTTGTGAACTTAGATTAAGTTATTTTCTTAAGGATATTATTATCAAGACAATATTTATTATTGTCAAGATAAAGTAATATTTACAAGGCAATTTCAATAACCTTGATGATTTTGACAATAATAAAAATTATCTTGATAATATCACTTATCTATTTTTTTTTTTTAATGGAAGAGGCTAATAGATTTTAGTTTGGAGTTCAAAGGATGAAACTGCCTAAAGCCTACAAGATTCAGGATTCTCTGCTAAAAGTGTGTGATTGTCTTGAAATTTTTGTAGGTTAGTTATATGGTTTGGTCCACAAAATGTCATGTTTTCATTGACCCACAAAAGAGCAACTTTTCTCACATTGACAATCACTTCTTAGATTGTGATACTCCATATCTGAATATTCCTGTTTCTCATCTATCTCATTGCTTATTCAACCCATTTGCCTCCTAAGTTTTTGGGGATCAAAGTTCTTCCCCATCAATAGTCTCTTTGTTCTGTGAAATGGGTGCTGAGCAAATGGATTTGCCATCTCACAATGGGAAAGGAGGAGGAGGAGTTGATACAGGAACAGCCAGGCTGCAGGAACTTGGATACAAGCAGGAGCTCAAGCGCGATCTCTCGTAAACCCTCCACGATATCGATTTTCGATACAGTTTATAAATATTAATCATAAGGTTTAACTGGTATTCCTGTGTTTTATTGTATCGTGTTATTGATGGAACTTGCAGGGTGTTATCCAATTTTGCGTTCTCGTTTTCGATCATATCAGTGCTTACGGGTATAACGACGCTTTACAACACCGGGTTGACTTATGGCGGACCTGCGGTTATGTTATACGGTTGGCTTGTTGTTGGTTTTCTCACCATGTTTGTGGGATTATCCATGGCTGAGATTTGTTCGTCTTATCCTACATCTGGTGGTCTTTATTATTGGAGTGCTAAGCTTGCTGGCCCTTCTTGGGCTCCCTTTGCTTCTTGGATCACTGGCTGGTAATTCATAGTCATCGCATATTCATCTATAGAGCTTGTCGTGTTTTCGTCTTGTCGGGTTTGAGTTGTCTCTGAGTCCTCCGTGAGTTTCATCGCTAGCAGTCATTTAGTTCCCAAGCTATAAATTGCCTCCTACAAGAACCTCCGCGATCATGTTACTTAGGCTTATGCAGGTGCTTCTGAATTGTGCAAACTTTGGAGATTACGAGCACCTGGATGACTGCTTCTTGTTCTCGAGATTCCTAATCTTCTTAGGGTTACACCTTAAGTTGTTAGGCAACTAAAAAGAACTTATTGTAGTGAATTTTTTTTTGAACATGATATCATCTGGATCTTTGTAAGATCATGTTTTGTAATATATTATGATGATATTCAATGGAATATTGCAGGTTCAACATTGTCGGTCAGGTGATTTCAACACAAATGAGTTCCAATACTTTTCTGTCCACAAGTTCCATTCAGATATCAGACCTTTTCCTGGTGTCTGCAAATACCTTTGCACTGTGCTGAAACTTCTTTGATTGACAGTGGGCCGTTACCACCAGTGTCGACTTCTCACTTGCTCAGCTAATTCAAGTGATCATTCTACTTAGCACTGGCGGGAAAAATGGTGGAGGATACGAGGCATCGAAATACTTAGTCATCGCTTTCCATGGGGCAATTCTTTTCATGCACGCTTCACTGAACAGTCTTCCAATCGCTTGGCTATCCTTCTTCGGACAGCTTGCTGCTGCCTGGAATGTTGTGGGTATGAGGAATTCCTCGTCTTCATTTCTTAGACTGATCTGAACCATTTGATATAACTAAAATTGTGAGATCATGGGACAATTACTCTGTCTGTCATGTTTTCTACGCATCTTTGTTCTCATTATTCATCTCAGTTTTTCTCATGGTTTTAGGTGTCTTTGTTCTCATGATTCTTGTACCATTGGTTGCAAAAGAGAGAGCCAGCGCCAAGTATGTCTTTACTTACTTCAACAAAGATAACGGGGATGGTATTACCAATAGCTTTTACATCATTGTCCTTGGACTTCTGATGAGCCAGTACACGCTATCAGGATACGATGCATCGGCTCACATGGTAAGTTTGAAGATGAACAGTCTTAGTTGTCTCAAAAAGTTATAACATAACATCCGATCGTAACTATATTTCAAAATTCAGGATTTAGATTGTATCACCTTGTGGGTTCATCTGGTAGCAGAATCACTCTACTGCCGGGTGTTGTTGTTGTGCTAACTGTCGTTTTCTCTCTTATCTTATTCTAATGTTTAACCATTTTAACTTCGATTCTTTCTGCAGACAGAAGAAACCAAGCAAGCGGATAAGAATGGACCAAAAGGAATAATCAGTGCCATCGGGATATCCATACTTGTCGGCTGGGGTTACATTCTTGGGATCACCTTTGCGGTCAAAGATATTCCTTACCTTTTGAACACTGACAATGATGCAGGCGGTTATGCCATTGCTGAAATATTTTACCTTGCATTCAAAAGTAGATTTGGCACCGGTGTTGGCGGAATATTCTGCTTGGGCATTGTGGGTGTGGCAATATTCTTTTGTGGCATGAGCTCTGTCACCAGCAACTCCAGGTTTCTTTGCCT
Organism: Drosera spatulata; assembly: GCA_035668315.1. Taxonomy (NCBI): domain Eukaryota; kingdom Viridiplantae; phylum Streptophyta; class Magnoliopsida; order Caryophyllales; family Droseraceae; genus Drosera; species Drosera spatulata. The sequence goes on from JAOVYX010022595.1 coordinate 11,445, forward strand.
TTGCTCGCGAAGTGGATCTTTCCCCTGAGCTTTGTTTTTACTTGATTTCAAGATGTCATGTCATCCATGTTTCTGAAGATGCTGATTTGTTTTCACAGAATGGCGTATGCATTCTCTCGAGATGGCGCCATGCCATTCTCATCATTTTGGCACAAAGTGAATAAGCAGGAAGTTCCCATCAATGCAGTTTGGGGATCTGTTGCCATCTCGTTCTGCATGGCACTCACGGTATGCTTTGATTATCTTAAGTTGATTATTATCTACTGGGACTATAACAAATTCTTTTAAAAAAAAAAACGAAAAAACTCTTACCTTGATTTTCTTTTGTGGCAGTCTCTCGGAAGCTTGGTGGCGTTTCAGGCAATGGTCTCCATTGCAACGATTGGACTCTACATCGCATACGCCTTGCCCATTTTCTTCAGAGTGACCTTGGCGCAGAAGTCCTTTGTTCGGGGACCTTACCACTTGGGACGCTATAGCTTACTTGTGGGTTGGATTGCAGTTCTTTGGGTAGTAACCATCTCGGTTCTGTTCTCCTTACCGGTTGCATACCCAGTATCAGTCGACAATCTGAATTACACACCAGTTGCTGTTGGAGGGCTGTTGTTCTTGATAGTTTCTTCTTGGATTTTCAGTGCCAGAAAATGGTTCAAAGGTCCCATTACGAACGTAGATACATGATATGTTATGAGTTGTAATTGATTGCTGCGATCTTATTGGTAGTTCAGTGTATTAGTTTCTTTCCATAAGTTTCATGGAATAAACACGAAAGATATTTAGATGAGAAATCATATGGATTTCTCAAATACAAAGGGGTTGTTTGCTACAAGCTGGAAGAATATCAACATGAGAAGTACCCGCAAAAATACTGAGTTATGGGTTTAGTCTTTGACATTAGACAAAGACAAGAAATTATGTACTAATCTTAAGCTCCCGTGGTCAAACAATTAGAGTGAGCAGATATTTTAGGATGGTTCTAACTAAAAAAAGTTCATATTTTGATTTTTGAAATCAAGAAAAGTAGTTGCAGTCACTACAACCAATTGAATGCAACAATTGATTACTTTCAATAGGTTCTAACTATTATCGGATTTTCTTCTAAAATTTTAGAACTAGTCCCTGCAGCCAATTAGCAAGAATTGCTGCGACTACTCTTTTCAGTAAATATTTTTTGTAATGAATGTGAGAAGGGTTGCAACCGAGCGCCGCATTCCTACAATCAGGAACAAAATCAGTCAAACCATCCTCTGCGAATCCTCAGATTCTGCATTATTTTTTTTTCTTGAAATTATTTCTCATTGTTTGTTCCAACGGCAGATTCTCCCTGTGTAGGATTTCGCCTTCAATTTCTCCTGTTTTCCCTCAACCCTCTTTTGATAAGGAAGGAATCTGTTTATAAAAACAACCTGCATGGCTTTTCACATTACCCAATTTGATCAATCAAACACATAATAACTCCTCTTCACAAACAGGGACACCCCCATGTCCACTTCGTCAGTAACCAGACTATTTTCGTCGAGAATTGAACAGTCATAATGTCTATCTCTGAAATTTGTCAATATATCTATTCAATTTATAAAAGTTATCATCCTTTTTTTTAACCCACAAAGATCACACCTCTCACGTTGACAATCGACCACTCTGATTGTGACCCTTCATATTTGATTCCCAAAATTCCTGTTTTTTAAATCTGCGTATCAAGCTATCTCATTTGTTAAACAGCCCATTGGTCTCATCAGTTGTTTTGGGGATCAAAGTTCTTCCTCATCAAAAGTCTCTTTGTCTTGTGAAGCAAATGGAATTGCCATCTCACAATGGGAAAGGAGGAGGAGTTGATACAGGGACAATCAGGCTCCAGGAGCTTGGATACAAGCAAGAGCTCAAGCGCGATCTCTCGTAAACCCTCCACGATATCGATTTTTGATGCAGTTGATGCATGGCTATTTATCCTAAGATTGAATGAGATAAGTTTTTATGGAACTTTGCAGGGTGCTATCGAATTTTGCGTTCTCGTTTTCGGTCATATCGGTGCTAACAGGTTTAACGACGCTTTGTAACACCGGGCTGACATACGGCGGGCCTGTTGTTATGGTGTATGGATGGTTTGTTGCTAGTTTTTTCACTATACTTGTGGGACTCTCAATGGCTGAGATATGTTCCTCTTATCCTACTTCTGGTGGTCTTTACTATTGGAGCGCCAAGCTTGCGGGTCCTTCCTGGGCTCCTTTTGCTTCCTGGATCACTGGCTGGTAATTGATAGTTCTCGCTTATTCGTTTATAGAGTTTGTTGCTTTTTCGCATGTCTGGATTTAGTTTGCTCTCAGTCCTTGATGAGCAGCTTTAGTAGCTAGTCATTGGTTGCCAATCTATATAGATTGCAGCCTACGAGAACCAATGTGATAACCTGAAGGATGCTTGGAGTTGACGAGCACATGAGTAGCCACTTCTAACAAGAAAAGGGTCTTGTAAGTTATAATCTTCTTAGGTTTACACTCAGAGATAATAGAAACTATCATGCTTGGTTTAGACTTGATGCATGTGACCAGCCTGACTAGAGCAACTCAGAAACAACCTCCACCAGTGATTTTATTTAAACATGATATGGTTTGCATCTTTTTATTGATACTCTGTTCAATTTTACTTCTGATGATTTTCAATGAATATTGCAGGTTCAACATTGTGGGTCAGGTAAATTCACACAAATGAGTTCCACTATGTCCTGTCTTGAAGCTCCATTCAGATATCAGTATTTGCTCCTGATGTTGCATATGGTTTTTGAATTGTGCTGAAACTTCTTTGATTGACAGTGGGCCATCACCACCAGTGTTAATTTCTCGCTTGCTCAGCTTATTCAAGTGATCATTCTGCTTAGCACTGGCGGGGTAAATGGCGGAGGATACGAGGCATCAAAATACGTAGTCATGGCGTTCTATGGGGCAATTCTTTTCATGCATGCTTTGCTGAATAGTCTTCCCATATCTTGGTTATCCTTCTT
>JAOVYX010022596.1:0-14438 GCA_035668315.1 Drosera spatulata
CTCCCCCCCACCCCCACACCTCCATGGCCGCCATCTCGGCTTTGTCATCGATCCCCATCACCACATCCTTCCTCATTATCATACCTAATTTTGTCAAAACCCATCTCGATTCGCGTCAAATCCAACCCCTTGGACGAGTCCTATCTCGTGTTCCTCTAAAGATAAAAAGTTCCTTATCTTAGACATGGATGCTCACGATGATGACAGGTGCGGTGCACCATGTCAAAGATCTCACCTTTGATGAATGTTGGAGCGGTTTTCTCTGTTGGGTCCTGAAATGGGGTGGTTTTTATTAGGTTGAAGGATGAGAATGTGAATCTCATTGAACAGTTCTTCGACCTGGAATGGAAGCCACATTGTGTAATCACTTGGGTATGTTGATTAGACATTTCAATATAACATCACAATTGACTCTGGCGAAGTGATGATAATGGTTTATGGATTCCAGGATGAATCTAATGAGAAGTATTTTGAGTCTTTGATAACACAAACTCGGAGCACTAAATTAAGCAGTGTGTCGGGTTAGGGGGTAACGACATGGTGGCGACGGAGCGGATAGGTAATATTTGGTGCACTGTATTTGCATATATGAGTATTGTTTGTTCTGAGAACGATGACGATGACAGATGCCGGCAATGACAGACATCGATGATGTGGGGCACATGCGTTTGTTCCGAGCGAAAGTGGATTGTAATAATTTGTTTTCTTATGTTAAGTGAAGTCAAATAAGACCATAATTTGAATATGAGAACTTATTGGTAAAAAAAATAAATTTACACCATGACATATTGGTAACTTATAAGGTTAAAAGCAACTAGTAGGTAATTCTCTCTAGGTTGGTTTTTTTTTAATTTATTATTTACTATTTATTTATGTATTATTATTATTTTCTTGAGATATTTATAGATAAAGCTATCATGCAGATGGGACTTCAGGCTTGATATCTACTTGTTTATGATGAGCTGTAAAACTTCATCGATGTTTTAACTTTGTGCTTTCTTTTCTGTGGAAGATACTAGTCGGGAGAAGTTGTGAGGGATGAGATAGCGGTCAAGGATTTCATTTATTCGCACGAGACTGGATGGATATGAATGCAGCCCTGTTTTACTATGTGTTCTCGATCAAAGTCTTAACATTGAGCTCTTGGCATTTTATGCTACTTTTGAAGAGCATTTGACATGATAAAATTGGTGACAAGGGAGAAACATGTCTTTTGAAACTTCCTGCTAAGTGTACTTTTTTCCACTGATTATAGAAAGCTTATATATGACTAGGGAAAATGTCTTTTTTCTGGATGCTTGGGAAACATGCAAGGAATTTTGATAATCCATGCCACGGAGTTTTTTTTTTTTTTTTTTCTTTAACTGCCCGGCTATTGCTTGTTTCTTCAAAATAGGAACTTCTTTTAGTCGCCATTTCGTTTATTGTATTGTTCTTTATTAAATCAACTGTATTGCTATTTCTAAGTTGTATTTCTCCTTTTTCCGGCATTATCCTTTTGTCTAATTGAGTCTGAGACTGTCCCAGAATTAATCACTTGTTGTTCAATGTAGACAATACGGGACCCTCGCTTTGAACCTCTTTGTGGCAAGCTTGATGATGATGGGTGAGTGTACTTGCTTGCCAGAGTATTTGCCCCCCCTCAGTTTCTTAACAGAGTAGCTTTTGTTGGTTGAACATCTGGATTTTTTCTTTTTATGTCTAAAGTTCTTCACACATCCCATGGAAGATATGCTGACAGTAGATGATTCGTAGTCTCATGCATACTAGTAGCACATGATCGCTGAAACTAAAAATCTCTGCTTTGGCATTGCGCAAAAAATGAATAAATTCATTTTGCTTTTGTTTTACTTGGTGGTAATGTTGACAGCATCAACGACTTTGATCGGTTAACAGTAACACTTGGGCAATTTAAGATTTGTTCAAGATATATTTTGCTAGGATCTTTTCTTATAATATGGATAGCATCAGCACTTATAGTAGAGGCTTCGTTCTTTACAAGCTTCAGGGATGAGGGCATTATCCTGATCCCAGTTCTAGAGGAGTTATCCACTTTATTTGTTACGGAAAATGATGCTTTGTCAGGGGTGCTTTTTGGTCACATATAGATTACCATGCTATGTTTGCTCAGGCGATATTCCTTTGAACTTATAAGTTATTATTGCCGAGGCATGGTTCCAAAGCCATTGCAGGTTCTTTCTCAGGGCTTAAGTCATTCGTCATAAAGTTATTAACGTACTTAAGGAGGGATATAAACGTGTGGAAGGTGGAATTGTATCTAGTTGTATAACAACTAAAGCTTTTAGATGACTTCGATGCAACAGATCCATCTTTCTTTAGATCAGCGACAACTTCCTTGGACAATCCTATTTCTTTGGATCTATAAATAGCCATGCCTAGTACTAGTTATACTGGAGCTAGTTATATAGCAATAAAAACCGTGTAAAATGGAGCATCCATCTTTTTTTCTTCTTTTTGTCTTCTTTTTTTCCCAGTAAGACAGGCTTAGCTTCTCTCTCTAAAATCTACTAGTGGAATCACAAGCTCGGATATTAAAGCTCCAATTGAGCAATAAGCAGTATCTTTGGTGAATGTAACCGGTTTACTACAAGGTACTTGGCAAAAGTTGATTAATGTGTAGTTGTGATACTTTTGAGTTTCATCTGTTCAACGTTTAGGTTCAAGAAGCGATTCAATTTTCTATTTGATAAGAACCTTCCTGCAGAAAAAGAGGTATTGTGGATTGACTTAAGATTTATAGCTTTTTTCGAATCATGCTTTTGATGCTAGATGGAACTAATAATTGCGTTTGGTTGCCTCAGGATTTACAAAAGAAATTGAAGTCATCAAAGAACCCTAAAGTTTCTGAAGAGTTGAAGGATCGAATTGCTTGGATCGTAAGCTCTGTCACTTTTACATGAAATTTTTCTACCTGTTGACCCTTTTTTTCCATTGTACATTTTGCAATAAGGTTGGTGTTCATCTTCTCGTGTACTTTTTACTGGGGTTCAAAATAGAGATAAAGATATCTTCTGTGAACTATATATTTGGCCAGGATAAACAACTGAGGTCTGATGTGTCAAAGAGTGCTGAAGATCAAATTCTTACAGAACACAAAAAAAGAGAAAGGGAAGCAGCCAAGCAAGGCAAACGCCCATTCTACCTCAAGAAATGTAAGCTTTCCTCCACTCTAGCATACTGTTAGCACTCCTTTCTAGTTTTTGCATTTGTATTGTGTAGGATATTAACTTTTCGTGGCCACCTGCACTCCATGTCACTCACAAGAACCAAAGGGAAAGAAACTATGGAAACTAGGGAAACATACAAAAATATTATTGAACAGTGATGAAGAATCAATTCGTTGGATTCTAGCTTCCTGGGGAGGAAGCTTGGAGGTGCATGAGAAGTAGTCAGATGACCTTGTGAGTGTTAATGATGACTTGGGGGAAGGGGATAAAATATGTGTTTATGTGAAATGGGAATCACAAAGCTGAAAATTTGTATGCATGTGTATTTACTATTTGGCTGTATGTCATGCTTTTTCCTATTATGAATTGTGGCATCTTGTTATTTTTGTCAAGTCTATTTTCTGGTTTAGGGGAATATGCAAAAGGAAAGTGCGTCTGAGCACCTGTCCTGCCAATGAGTTAGAGCAAACTGTTCTCTTGGTTTAAACTCTAATGACCTAGGTTCATAATTTGAATCTTTACTCCAAACTTCTCAGGGTTGATTTCCTGCCCATTGATTAGATATTTCTCTTAAACATGTCTTGGTTATGTGTCCAAGTCTCAACAGAAATACCCTATCCATTTGCAAGGTAAAGCCATCTACATCTTTCTCTCCCCAACCACACTCTAAGAGAGTATCTAGAACTATTGCTTCCGTCCCATGAAGCTTGCAACAAATACCACGTAAACCATAAAGTCGGTCGTGTTATGAATGTTCCACAGGACGAGTAAACAATGTTTTTTGTAAATGTATCGTGAAACATTAAAGATGGTTTAAGTTACATATTATAACCCCGGACAAAAATAAATTTCATACTATATCATTTAGTAGTAAAAAGTAACGCATCATAATGCGTAATGAATAGTGTAGTTACTGTATAGTGTTTGGCATGCCTGTTTACGACGTGCAAATTAGAAATTAAGATTCACCCGCTCCCACTATGATGAAACTAATAATGTTGAAGTGGAAGTAGGGGTCGATCCCACGAGGACGGTTATAAGAGTATGAAAATTGTAATGATCACTATGGAACTCTACTAAATACTATGGAAACTGTAAATTGGGAGGATTTTTTTTATTGAAATTAATTAACTAAATTAAACTGAAGCAATCTAAACTATGTAAGACTTGGGCTGAGGTCTTTCTTATGTACTATCTCCGTCCCAAAATATAACGAACGGTTTGACCCGGCAAACAGATTTGTGTATGTGTTGAATTTTTATGGGATTTGATGAAGAAAGAGTTTTTTTAATAATAGTGAGGTGTAAGTAGGGTTTAGAAGAGAGAATAAGAGAGGGGGAGGAAGGAGGTGATGGGTGTGCTGTGGCAATTGGTATTTTGTTTTGGTGTTTTTTATGTGAAAAGATTACTAAATATGGTATGTTGGTTATATTTTGGAACGAGACGAATAGAAAAATGTGGTCTACGATATGAAACGGAGGGAGTAATTATAATGTAGGAAAGTCGATCAACTGCGTTCTAGCTTCTTAGTATCAATCATGGATGAATATCATATGTATTTATCATATAGAAAGGTTTGATTGTGATACTTTTGGGCGTAAAGTAACACATTCGCTTCGATGTTAATTACCAATGAGCTTGTATAATTAGCCTAGTTTATTTATTTCTGTTACGAAATAAAACTAGAGAGGAAAATATAATGATATTACTGATAAAGACATTCTATTTTTATGGAGTAGTCAAGTAAAAGATAAGGAAAAATTATAATAGGAAATAAGTTAAATAGTAAACATAACATCTAAGTAATAATTCTAAAGTAGAAAAACATGGATATTCTTGCAAAAACTAATATCTAGCAATATCTTAATAATAATATAATATTCTAACACTCCTTCTCATGTTAAAGCATCTTCGATTTGTGAGGAAGTCACAATAGTAGATAAATAACACTCCCGTAGGAAGTCACAACAGTAGATAAGAAGTACTTCGATGTCACAACAGTAGATAGAAACTCTTCGAAGTCATAACAATAGATAAAAAACACTCCTCATAGGAAACCATAATAGTAGGTAACAAACACTTCAAAAGTCACCACCATAGATGACAAACACTCCGAAACCACAACAGTAGATAAGAAAGATTTCGAACTCATAGCAATAGATGACAAATATTTCGAAGTCACAACAGTAGATGATAAATACTTCGAAACCACAACAGCAAATAAATAACACTTTGAAGTCACAACAGTTGATAAGAAACATTCCCGCTAGGAAGGCACATAACACTACCGTCATGAAGCCACAACACAACAGTAGCATTAAAAAAAATGCAACAATAGTTGTAGAAAATAGTAATACTCTCTCCGTCCTAGATAAATTGGAACACATTACTAAAAATGAACGTCCCACATAAATTGCAACACTTCAATATAAGGCAAGTTTAGGATGCTAAAAATTCTAAAATATCCCTATTTTATATCACATCATCTCCTTTCATTATTATTTTTTCTCTCTCCACCCACTCACATTTTCCTCTCCCACTCACAAGGGCACTGAGGTAAAATTATACAAAGTTAATGAATTTCTTAATAATTGTGGCAAGTCAACACACCATAATTTATCTGGGACGGAGGGAGTACATCGTTGGAAACAATAACAAAGATTTGTATTTTGGTTCGATGGGTGACGGATGTCACAACCCGCTGGCTAACGGAAGCATATTAGGTCAAACAAAAAAATGATGGCTTTCATATCATGTTACGAACTAAGATGAGAGAGGAGAATATGATGATATTATTAATAAAGACATTCTATATATATGGACAGTGATAATGGGTCAGCGCTGGCTACTGGAATAAACAACCAACGCTGCGCATGGCAGATGGACACTGATTTTAAAAAAGCACACATCATCCGACTCTTTTTTAATCTTTTGTCCGTCTCATAAAAAATCGGACCGGAAATTACCTTTAATCCCTTATTAATTATGGTATTTTCGTTTTTGGAATTTATACCTTCCGGCATTGAAGGAAACGGATGAAGTAAAAAAAAAAGAAAAAGAAAATTAAGTAATAATGTTACATACGAATTAAAAAGAAACGGACAGTTCAAATTTTTTTTCTTTTCTTTGTGAAAACAACCAAAGGAATTAATCATATGGTAATGAGTCCAGCCAATGAGTACTCCGTGTATCGTCCGTCTAAAAAGAAAGGCGGACAATCGTTAAACCAATGAGGCAAACATCTGTACTGTCCGACGTTTAAAGGCTCGGAGGATTGCAGCAGGAATAACAAGTCACTTTGAGAAAGAGACGGACGAACCACTGAGGCAGTCATCTGTCCTGTCCGGTTTTTAAAGGCACGGATGGTTTGCACTAGGAATAACACGTCCGCTTAATAAATAGACGGACGAAGCATTGAAGCAAAAAAAAAAAGAATGTTCATGTTGTTTTGTTGCTTCCCTTCAGGTACACCAATACATGGATTTTGATCTTCGAAAACCATCCCAAAACACATCAACAGACATCCTAAATATACCAAACACATCAACCAAAAACGATCCAACATAAAATAAACACAGGAATCTCCATCCAACATGATATCAACATAGAATATAAAAAAACTAAAATTACAAGCTTAAAAAAGCATCGATCTAAGGTCTAGCTTTATGTTTTAACAACTCTAAAGCTATTCTATAACACGTGTGATTTATTAGAATACTTTTAATAATGACACACGTGGCATTTAGTGTTTTGTTTAATTTTGACCGTTCGAATATTCCAGGAATCTATTGGACACATGACTTCTTTGTGGAATTTCTTTTTAGTTAATCCGTTTTATTTGAAATTGGACATCCGTCTTGTCATGAATCGGACATAGTTTTTTTTTTTTAATGTGGACATCATGGTAATTTCATTTCAAGAACTCGTCCGTTTATTTTTAATCTCATGTCCGCTTAAAAAAAGACCGGACAGTAGAAAGTTTGACTAAGTGACAGCCATCCATCTTGAGAATGGACGACCTGATGCAGGTTGGCTGGTTGACCATAAACAACTAGCGTTAGCTCGTTATCACTCGCGTGGATATATATATAGTAGTCAAGTACAAGATTAGAAAAAATTACAATAAAAAATAAGTTAACTAGGAAACAAAATATCTAAATAATAATTTTAAAGTAGGAAACATGGATATTCTTACATACAATTATATCTAGCAATATCTTAATAATATTCTAATATTCTAACAATATCTAACATTTCGATGAACTCGTATATATCAAAAGTAAATAAATTGAATAAGAATGATAGAATATACCAAACATAAACAACAATAGCAATGAGGTCAAACTATGATCTTTACATGCAATCAATCAATAACTTTCATGATAATGAGTTTAAATCATGATTTGTTATCTTGCTACCAAAATTTGATAACTTAGCGCAATCAATAGGTAGGTTATAATATCAATAGGTGATTAAGCTAATAGATTTCGTAACATATAAATAACTAAGATCAGATTTTATGCATAATTCATCATAATCAAATATGCTTTTGTTGATCTAATTCATCTCATGATCATAATACACTACAACATTGTTAATCCATCCCTACTAAACATTTACTCAAGCATAATTTGATTCATCATCACAATCATCATCAACACATGCATCATCATGATCATAAACGGTAAAGAAATAAGATAATAGAGATGATACGCTGCTGTAGAATGCAGATCCTATGATGAAATAAAGAGATCCTATGATGAAATAAAGAGATCCAATGAGCTACACCAAAATCCAATCTCCAAAAGTGTAGACAAGCTTCAAACTAAACTAGGGTTTTGAGAGAACAAAGGCGGCCGAAAAGCTCTTTGGATTGCCGACATAAACTAATAAATTGCATGAGTATTTATAGAAAAATACGAAAACTCTAAAAAAGTCGGATAAAAATTAAAATCATAAAATCTAGTAAATATCTTCCTGTCACGATCGTGACAGAGTCGTGAACTGTTTCTGTTCTTTGAGTTTTATAAGCGTACTGATCGTGACATCTTCTTCTTGCCACGGTCGTGACACATCTGAAAAGTCCCTATACTATTTCCTGATGCTCATAACGGTCGTTGTAGGTACGGGAGAGGTCGTTACTGCTCAAAAAATCGTTGATTTGACTCCGAAACATCACCAAATATTCACGAACATGTCCCAAGACATTAAATACATCAAAAATCATCATCAAGATCCACCAAAAACTCGTTCAAAGCTCCATCTTCACAACATCAATCATCATGACCACTCCAACCTTTCTCACATCATCAAATACTGTTTCTCACGATCAAATCTGCCGCAAAACACCCAAATAGCAGTATTCATGTCCTAAAAATAAAAACCAAACTAAAAATACGATATAAAGTCACAAACACAATAAAACAATAGGTTTATTCATAAATAAAACATGTGTGTTTTCACACATATCAGTGTTGTAGGTAATATGGGACGAAAGGAGTAAATAACTTAGGCTCTATTTGGTATGGTTTCTGATTTTGGATTTTTGTTTTGGATTCTTTAGCTAATGAATTGAAACTGTTTGATATGTCTTTCAGTTTTCTAAAATGAAGAATAAACTGAAATCCAGAAAAAATGAATTTCATTTTTTGATTTATGGTTTCTCTTTACAGAATATTTTGGATCCTCTTTTTCCCAAAAAGTGTGATGATTTTGGTTTTGGATTCTCGTTTTTTGATTCTGTTTCTGATTCTGGATTCCATAATTTCTAGTAGAGATATCAATTAGGCCCCTAATGAGTTGAGTTCTTGCTTGCAAAGCGAAAATCCTATGCATTGTGTAGCGGGAATTTTGGACCTGGATTGAGGGTGTAGAGCTAGGTGGCATGCACACGTTTATCATTGCCAGAAACTAATTATGACTATCGTCAAGATGAGAAGGAGATATAGGCCTAGTGTATGTTGTGCATGTTGAACAGGTTTTGTGTGTGCTCATGTATTCAACTCCTTGGATGTTGTTGTGCAGAAAAGAATTTCGCTTCATGTTTTTTTGTTAACTATTTACGACAAGCCGTTTGCTGCTGTAATAGCAGTCTCAACAGGCTTCATATTTTGTTGTCTCTAGTCTTCTATAATTCACTATTCACTTAGAAACTTTCATTTGAACTTCCTACTTGAATACAAAAGATCAACTTAGTGGTAGAACACGGCTTTCTGTTGACGACGATGCCGTCAATGAAAGATCTAGAAAAACACACAAAAATAAATAAATAAATAAATAAAACGATTGATGTTGATTTAATTGAGTTTGATGCTCATGCTATTTTATGTTTCATGTTTGGCAGCTGAAGTCCGTAAGCAAAAGCATATTGACAAGTATGAGCGCCTGAAGGTATAAATTCACCTCTTGCTCCATGCATCTCATGAAAGCCGAATATACTCTGTATGATCGTATGACAAATGGATTAAGCATTCCCTCGTATGAAAGTTGTGTTTGCTGTCCTTTTATTTGACATTTTTGTTGTCTCTTTGTCAGGCTGCTGGAAAGGTTGATTCATACATAGATAAGAGGAGAAGAAGAAATGCAGCAAAGGATCACAGGTTCCTTCCTTACCCGCACCCATCTAATACGCAGCAGAAATAGTCTCTCTTTCGGCCTGTATGGTAGGTCCTCATCTATCTTCTAGTTTAGTCCGCTGCTTGACATTTTTATTTGTCTACGGCTTCAAGCTTCTCCACTTTGAAGCCTCAGAGTTCTGTTATGAAAATTCCCTTTCACGTCATTGTCATGTGTTCAGAAGTTTCAAACTCATCATGAGCCATGATAATTAGTTTGACACTTGACTTTGCTTTGATTTGCATGTGGAAGTTTTAGTTGAATTCTATGTGACGGTAAAACTGATTCTGCTTAAGCAGTTCTTAACTCAATGAAATGTCTAGGAGTAATATTGAGACTTGGGTTTGTTGAGCTTCTTTGCATAGGTCTTCAAGGAACCATTTTATTATTGAGTTTTTGATTCTATTTCAGTTGTTCATACATCAAAATGACCGATTCTAAGCAATCAGCTACCTAAAACATATACCAATGATTGTACTTCGAACCAATGCCATGATAATGAGCACCGTCACCTGCTTCTTTTGAGCTTTGCTGAACAAAAACTGTGATGAAAGAATGAGATCAGTGCGAATTGAGGAAGGTTTCTTTTAAGAACATGTTCATTTGTATGCAGAACCACCTATTTGCAGGAATTGTGCCCGCCCTTAGTTTCTGTTTGCTTTTCGCTACGCACCTATTTGCAGGAAATGTGGCGAGCTTTTTATTGTGACCGTTTGGTTGCATTCTGTTGCCGTTATGCCCCAACGGTTATCCTATGGTGGTCATTATGTTAGTTCTGCTTGATATGGCTTTCGTCACCTGTTTGTTAGATGGACTGGATTATAGTTTCATGCGTGTAGTTATTGTTTTGGTTTTCTGTATTTGTCAATGATTTAGAGGGGTCAAAGCTCGCTGTGATTTTACTGGCACTACAATATTGAAATGATATCCTACTAAAATAAAATTTGTTCTTAATACTAATGTCCTTTTCCCGCCGTGTAACAGAACATTCAACAGTTGGAGCAAGATTATTTGAGAGGAGAAGCAAGAGATGGACAGGGTTTCGTGGAGCCGAAGTGCGACTAGATCTACAGGGAAGGGAAAACGAAGGTTGAGAGATTGCCAATTCGATTTCCCTAGATCTGCATGACTCAGCAGTTTCAATTGCTCGTGAAATAGAACTGGCTAATGTTGTGCAAATTGGAGAACTTTGCGTTTTATCAGAACAACTTATTTATCGCATTGTAATATACAGATATCGAAACTTTTTTTTTGGAAAATTACAGATATCGAATTTTTATATGTTTATGTAAAGGTCCTATTTGATTATCTGATTTGGTTTTCTGAAGATGAGAAATCTTAAACAAGAACCCTATTAACTATATGTTTCACTTTTTATTTTAATCCAAGTTTGATTTGTGATTTTGGACCATGGGTGTTAAACGGTTAACCAAACACTTTATCAAGACGAAACTGAACTGTTTAAATCGATTCGGTTTTTGTGTTGGAAGTAAAACCATTTAGTTATTCGGTTTGGATATGACTTCTAATTCTTCAATCGTCGGTTACTCAATTAAAACCCTTTTAATTGACACTCGATTAGAAATTGTTTAATTGACCTGTTCAAACTGCATATCTGTGTACCAAATAACTGTAAGCGACCAGCAAAAAGATATTAACCATATGATGGAATGTATATTGATTAATCGAATGTATCTTAATTGATATAACCAATTACAAAGATTCATTATTTTTTTTAATAATTCATTTGGTTTGTAAAACCGACTAACCAGTTAAAAGTCAAATACAAGCAATTACTAATATAAACTCGTTTCATTAAATATAACTTAACCGTACAACAAACAAATTAGTGAGAATTGTCATTTGTTGTCATTTTTCAATTTTATTTATCATTTGGTTGTAGTGGCATTTGTTATTTACGAATTGGTATGCCTTTTTTCTTAAAAAAAATCACATCTTTTCTCATCATACCCTTATCCCCTATATTTATACAAAATCAAACCCTAATTTCATCTTATCTTCTTCCAGCACCCACCGTCGTCAACTTATGTTTTCTCAGCACCCACCTTATCACATGGTTAAGTTTTCGCCTAACTTTTTTTGTCCGTGCAGTCTGATTCAGCACGAATCAGACAGTCAACTCTCAATCAAGATCACGTCTTGGTCACCGAATGCACGCACGCACACCACACGCATGCACAAAGGGAAGAAATCACGAAATGAAAGCAGTCACGACGTTTATAGGTTTTCTCCCAACCTTTATTATAAACCTGATTACAACAAAAGATTCTTCAACCCGAGCACGCAGATCTCTTCACGAACAATTGTGATATGATCTGCGTCTCTAACAGGCTCTATTTATAGGCAACGCTAAGAGATTTTCATCGTACAGATATCCCACAATAAATATCATCAAAAACAATCGAGAATATCTTTAGCTAACTATATCTTTTGTCAAAGTTTTTCCCACGATATTGTCTTGATCTTCTTGATGCTTATCTTCCGAGACAATATCTTTCACAAATCTTTTATCAAGATTCGGTTCAAGCCTTGCCACTCAATCCACCCTAATTGAATGAACTTTTCCATCTCATCATTCGTACGTGATCCGTCCAAATTGCCACCCTCAGTTTGGACTTTGAATTTTGCAAGCTCGACTCAAGATTTCCTTCGCAATGAACCCGATCCACGTTTTGTCTTTGGCCACCATCAAACCAAGGCTTTGCTCATCATTCCAACGTCCAAGCAAGCCCACAAGCATCGGACTTAGCATGGGGGAAGATCATAGGAACATTGGCTTGCCTTGACCTTAGGACACCTTCTCCCCCCTAGAGTAGATTACAGCGAAACTCCCACATGACAGGAATAACCATTTCCCCTCTTCAAATAGTCCAATTATCCGGTTTGGATTTCAACCCAAGGCGAACTTAGCACGGTGCCAAGGAAACATGCCATCATTCTTCGTTTGCCATCATTTAGGAATCTCATCACGTTCTAGTAGGAATGTGCAATCCCTCCAGTTGTATAGAAATTGATGAACAAAACTTAGAAGTATTAATCACGATGCAGTTAGTGTGCTTAGGTTGGAAATTAGTTAGGAATTTGCAGTCTAGGCTAGATACTGTAGAGCAGACGACCACAGATGGAGAGTATTGTGGGCCACCAGATGTAGACTACTACAAAGAATTTCAGCAAGGCAGTTAATACATACATAGACAACAAAAGATCTACAAATACTTCACAATCTGGGATCAATTTTGCAGACAAGGGCCAACACAGCAACGCATGATGGATTATATCAGATCTGGGTACAGACAAGGTTACAACAGTGACTGGGTGTAGACGGGGTCTCAACTGTACTAAGTGTAGGCTGAGTTGCAGCAGACTGGAGTGCAGCAGAGATGGTTGTTAAAGTTAGGGCAGAAGTTGAGGATTGATCAAATCAAAGATTTGAGATATAGAGCGACAATACGAGAATCAGAATAAAGTGAGCTGTCAAAATTAGTGAAGGAGTCATACGTGACAAGTTGCCAACATCAGACCTGATACATTCACGGGTTCATTCCCTCAGCCTATAAACAGGGATCAAAGAGCTCAAGGAACAGTGCTGTTGGATGAAGAATTGAACGTACAACAAATGTGAGTTCAAACTATTCATAGTGAGCTAAATTGAGGAAGAACAGGAGGAAGAGGGTTCAATAGTCTGCATTAAAGAACAGAAGCTGCAGCAGAGTCCAGCAAAGGATCTGTGCAAAGGGCCTAGGTTCTTTACCTTTGACAAGTTGATAAACTTGTAAAGGGGTTGTCTTGTACGAAAAAAACAAGAAGATAGTGAACTCACCTCTTGGATTGACTACACTGGTCACCAAGGGAAGACTGGACTAAGTTCTCGTTTATCAGTTGATAACGAGTTTCTAAACCAGTATATATCCTGTGTTCTTTACTTGCTTTTCATTACTTTGTATTTTTAAAACTGTTAGAAATCAATTAAAACAGCAAACAAAGACAAATTCTCAAAGTACAAGGCTCTACTGTAGACACCCTTGGTAGTCTGCAAAGATCATCAGTATATTCAAATCAAATATTCCACTGTATTACAATGGAAAGCTTAAAATAACCTATTCACCCCCCTCTAGGTTGTACCGGTAGATCTTACACGTTCGTTTGCCCTTAGATGCAACATGCTCGCCTCTGGTTCCGAACGCAACGTTAAGCATGCCTCACGTGCCATTTCCTTTGCCCTCGCTCGCGACAACGCTAGCAAACCCTTGTAGCATGCCTCGCGCCTGTCCAAGTCATCATGCAGCTTGTCATGCCTTTCGCTTCGCTCACGGCATTGCGTTCGCAGGAGCATCACAACGCAAGCCGTCTCACATCAAGTTTGCGAGGGTCTAGCAAACCACCCCCACCAGTAAAGCTCGACGTCCTTGGAGGGTGTTCCCAATAGTCTCAAATTTATTTCTTAAACTGCCACATTGTCGTGTCACGTTCGCATGTTGCATCGGCTACGGCCGTGCCCTTCCATTGAACCAAACAGTGCTTCCATCTGGCTCGCTTGCTGATGCGTGCCGTCGTAAGCACGTCAAATTTATATTTATAAGAGCACCCACTTCACTCTATAAATATGGAGTTAAA
>JAOVYX010022597.1:0-14437 GCA_035668315.1 Drosera spatulata
CTACTACATTTAATTCCTTATTTATAGAGTGAAGTGGGATCTTATAAATATAAATTTGACGTGCTTACGACGGCACGTACCAAATATATTCCACTTTAATGTGACCTTTTTGTACATGATCTCTGATAAAATGATATGTAACATCTATGTGCTTAGTCCTTGTATGAAAAACTGAATTTTCTGAAATTGCCATTGCAGACGTGTTGTCACAAAATATTAGTGTTTTTGATAATGTCATATCATAGTTTGCAAGCTGTGACCTCATCCATAACACTTGTGGACCACAGCTTCCTGTAGCTATGTATTCTGTTTCTATAGTAGAGATTTACACTGTGGTCTACTTCTTGTTGAACCATGATATCAATCTTGCTAGCTTCTTCTTTGGCATGTCATTTACACGCACTCATTTACACACTATCTCAAACATGTCATCATCAAGTGCTTTGAAGATTTGATTTCTAGCCCTTTTATCTACCAGAACCAAATCCCAATCCTCCTTTGTCCAGAGGGATTTAGGTGATTTGATTTCTGTCCCTTCTATCTAGCAGCACGAAATCCCAATTCTCCTTTGTTCAGAGGGATTTGGATTTGTCCACTTCTCTTGAAGCATCAAGTGGATCTGGCATCTTTGGCATGTATGGCCCATCTGTGATTACATCATGCATCCTTTCATCTATTGAGTCCAAATGTGTCAACATTCTCAGCTTCCAGTGGTTGAATTGTCAAATGAACATGTTGGTGGCTCTCCATTGTTAGGTCAATTGGGTAGCTTTGGAGGAGCCATATTTACTTCATAAAATAAATTGTTAGTAATTTCTTTGCAGAGTTATATCAAAAGAAATGACTTTTTCTTTCCAAAAACTGTCGAGTCTGGAAAGTCACGCTTTGATACCAATTGTTTGTCCCACATATACAACCTAGAGGGGGGATAAATAGGTTATTTTTAAAATTTTCAATATGATGCAGCAAAGTTTTCAATAAGAATACACTGATTATCTTTGCAGACCGCAGGAGGTGTCTGCTGCAGAGACTTGTGCTTTGAAAGCTTATTTCTTTGTGATGTTTAATTAATTTCTAACGGTTCTTATATGCAAAATAAAGTAATGCATGACAAGAACACATGATTTTATATTGGTTCAGACACTCGTTATCAACTGATAAACGAGAGCTTAGTCCAGTCTTCCCTTGATGACCAGTGTAGTCAATCCAAGAGGTAAGTTCACTATCTTCTTGTTTTTGGCTCACAAAATAACCCCTTTACAAGTTTACAACTTGCCAAAGACAAAAAACCTAGACACTTGCACAGATCCTTCCTTGGACTTTGCTGCAGCTTTGTTCTTCAGAGTAGAGTAGTGAACTTCCTTCTTCCTGTTTCTTCAATTCAGCTTACTTGAACAGCTGTCACAATGAATTCAGATTTTTCGTATACGTTTAATCCATTTTCACCCTTGTTCTTTGAGTTCCTTTGATCCCCTTTTATAGGCTGAGGGAAATTGAACCTTTGACTGTACTTGATTAGATGTTGACAGCCTGCCTGTTAGTAACACATGTGATCCCTTCACTGATGTTGACAGATTAGCTTTATTCTGATTGTAGTACAGTTTCTCCATACCTGAAATCTTCGATTTGACTAATCCTTTGATCCTTGTCCAACCTTATCAACCATCTCTACTACACTAAGTCTACTGCAACTTAGTCTGCACTTAGTATCGTTGAGACCTCGTCTGCCCCCAGTCACTGTCGTAACCTCCTCTGCACTCAGCTCTACTGCAATCCTTTATGATTGCTTGTGTTAGTCCTTGTCAACAAGATTGATCCTAGATCCTGAAACATTTGCAGGTCTTTTGTTGTCCATACATGTCTTAGCTGCCTTGCTGAAATTTTCTGTAGTGGTCTGCATCTGGTGGCCACACAATACTTTCCATCTGTGACCGTCTGCTATTCAGCATCTAACCTAGACTGCATATTACTAACCTAATTTTAAGTCTGAGCACACTAACTACATTATGGTTAATACCTCTAAGTTTTGTTCATCAAATTTTATACAAATGGAGGGATTGCATATTCCTATCAAGTTTTTAATTACCCTTTGGTTTATTTTCTTTTTTAAAGAACAAACAATAATCAAACCATCCCTGTTTTAATCATCCTTAAAAATTTGATTTGATTTGATTTGGTGACTGATTGGTGAAAAACATCTTTTGTATGACTTATTGGTTAATAAATTCCAAATAATTGACCTATTAGTAATTCACTCATTTATCAATTTTATAAAATATTATAATTTATTTGGGATGATCGTATTCAATAATGAGTCGCAATTTATCTACGACATAAGGAATTATCCTTTTAATTTTTTTTTCCTTCAAAACACACAATCGAAACGTAAATGCGATAAAACCGGTATATTTGGTTCTGACTCTCTTTATTGTTTTCTGTTTTCATTTTAGTAGTTGATGAAAGAGAAATGTTTGGTATTTTTTTTTTTCAAACGGTGAAAAAGAAATAGAAAACAACAAACCATAAAAAATAGTTTTCATTTTCTATTTCCTAATTCATTCATATGCATTATTTAAGATTGTTTTTTAAGAAAATCATTTTATTTTACAAATTTTTTTCTTTGATTATTTATTTTGTGTTTCTATTACTAATTTGGGGTAATTGATTTAAAATCCCTAATCCACTTTTCCCTTACCTCTTACTCCCCATTCTATTTTTCTTTACACAATTACTCCCTATTTCAATAACACTTTTCATTTTACTCAATATATCCCCTTAATCCCCTTATTTTATTCTCTTTTCTAATTAATAAGTCAACGTAATTTCCTCCATTTTGAATTTTCACTTCATTTTGAATCAAGAAACAGCTCCCTCGTCTCTCCTTCTTCCCTTTGCATGATCTGAAACTCAATCCACCAAATCGAAACCACCAAATCGAAGCCATAAAATCCCTCTACGCAATTGAAACCAACAAATCCAGGACGAGCGAAAGCAGAAGCACAATCGAAATCACCACCTCAATAGAAACCCTAGACACGCACCACCACCACAATTCGAGCTTGGGGGAAGACCACCATCAAAACCCTAGACAGTAACCAACACAATCGAGTATGGGAAGAAAGAGGGGGACGATAGGAAAGAAGAAATCTGTTCAGATCGATGTAGATGTTGAAGTGGAAAATTTGGTTCAATTGGAGGTGGGGAGTTCATTGAAAGGAGAAGCAGTGGGTGAGAAGAAGACCATGAGAACCGAATCAAGGAATAGCAAAAGTAAACGTAGAGGAGAAGAGCAAAAGGATGGTATTGAAGCAGCGAAGAAGGTACGAAGACTACCTGACCTCCACCGTCATTGTTCTATTTCTTATTTCTACAAAAGATAGTGGATTTGAACAAGGTCATGTTGGGTTTGAGTTGGAAGAAGGTGAGAAGTAGCATTTTTGGACATTTTTTGTACACGCCGAGGTTACTTTTAAGTTCACCTTGTTTGAAAGCAATTGTGACAAAATAAAACCTCGAGCCTCCTAGTATGGTTGTTGGTGTGGATGATATTTTTGTTCCATTCAACAAGGAACACATTTCTATAATTGTTGGTGTGAGGAATTCTTGTTTGCGTGTCAATTTTCATGGGGCGTGTAAGAGTGAAACATTTGAGAGGTTGTTTAACAATTTGGAGAAAAACTCTGAGAGGAAAATTTTATGTAAGATGTTGTTTGATCTTGCCATACCAGAGGACGATGAGGGAGGGGATGACTTTGTTCGAGTATTTGTGTTGTTTGTGTGCAATTGTGTCCTATTTCCCAAGTCGAATAGGTACACTCATAGGTCTCTATTTGCGTATGTCGATGACATCGAGCGCTTGTGAGAATTCACTTAGGGTGTTGTCGTGTATGATTATTTGATATAGTCTATTTTGAAATTCAAAGCGATGGAGATAAAGAGGCCAAGGAAGAGCAAAAATGACAAAGAAGATGTTTCGAAGGCTGCATACTTGGATTGTTGTGTCTTTGCTCTATTGGTATGTGTCCTACAATGCAAGTCAATTGCATAATTTTAATTCCTTCCTATCATTGTTATATGTGTGTGTATATATATATATATATATATGTATGTATGTATGTATGTATGTATATATATCTTATGACTTTATTTGTGTGGATGTTTATATGTGTGTTAGGTGTGAGCGTTTGAGCACTTGGAGAGCACGATGTTGAACCCTTCTAAGCTCGTAGGATTCCCACGGATGTTTCGATGGGAAGAGAAAAAAGCTTCATCTAATTCAGAGGCCATACTCCAGTTGCTTGGTAAAGTGAAGGCGTTTGTAATTGTCCATTTTGTTCCATCTTTTGTTGAAAAAGCTTTGTTCTTGGGACCTAAAGTGCCCAACGAACAAGAAAAAGTTTGTGTATATGTCCTGCATTTTGAGTTCAACGTATAACAAATATGATTTTGGTATACTGCATTGTGTTTTATTTCCTTGTATATATTTTGCAGGCTACTAGATTGGTAGCCCTTTTAGACTTATTGGAGAAGGATTTCACAAAGATACCAAAGCCGAAAATCAGAAGAAAAAGGAAAAGAAGAGAGGCAAAAAAAGAGGCAAAGGAGAATGAGAAGGACCAGGGCTCAAAGGATGAAAGTGAGGTACTATTTAGTGAGAAAGAGATAGAGTTGGATGCTGATTATGATAAAGTAGTTGAGATAGAGAATATTGATTATGATGGTGAGGATGAGGGAGACAAAAAGGGTGAGGATGAGGAAGAGAAGCAAGTTGATGATATTGGATTGGATAGTGAGGATGATGAAGGGTTGGATGGTGAGGATGATGGACAGAAGAAGGTGGATCATGTTGGTTTACTGGTGAGGTTGAAGGAGAGAAGAAGGTTGATGATGGAGGGTTAGATTCTGATAGGGAAAAGGCTGACGAACTAGGCATATGGTTGTGGGAGTCTTCTTCTCCAAAGATTGACATTGAATCAAGCCATTTGGCCGAGGATAATGACTCTGAGACGACCATAGTGGATGGTGTGAAAAAAACAAAAGAAAAGAAAAGGTCGAAAGAAGAGGTAAGCTTTTAATCGAGTCACACCGCAAACATAAACGAAGAAGAGAGAGGTTAAGGAGCAGCAGGAGCTGTTAATGGGTGAAATTTTTAATCAAAGATAATAACGATCGTTCGATTCTACAACACTTTGTGAAGGAAGTTGATGAAAAGTAAATAAATGATTTTTTCATTCACTTGGTCCATTTTTTTTTCCTCCTAATATATGCTTTTGTAATCTGCTCCTCTGTATCCATGTATTAGGGTCGTAGTTTGGGAACATGGTGGATACGATTTGCAAGGAGTTGATGTCTTTCGCTTGATCACCAACGATCTCATACAGCCTCTAAATGGAGAGGTGATCAATGTGTATTTGAAGATGTTGTGTAACAGACGTGAATTTGCTTTCTAACAAACAAAGGTCATGGTACGTGTCTGTTAAACCTTCCTATTATTTCTTACAGTTTTAAAATGTTATGAGCATCTCATGCGTTAGTTTCTTATTTTTTTTTACATTTCTCTTTTTCCTAATAAGAATATATTGCAAATATGGTGAAGGACAAGAAAAAGACACCAAAAGGAGACAACTTTGACGCGTTCCTGGATGGAATCAGTAGTGGATGGAAAAAAATGCTATCTCGAGTCAACAAGGATACGATTTTATCTTGTCGATATGTGTTTTGCCCACTTCTTGACAAAGCAAGGTGGCATTAGAGTCTAATAGTTGTCGATGTCAATGAAAGGGAAATTAAGCATTATAATTCGTTGTGGAATCGGAGAATGGATGAACCTTTGGCCAAAGCGGTGGTAAGCACTTGATTCATTGTATGAATTTGAACTTTTTTTTTTAAATCCTCAAGAGTTGTCTCAATTGAGAATTTGAACTATACAGATGGAATCAATTGTGGACTACATTAAAGTGATTTATGGGATTAAGTATAATGTTGGAGAGTTGAAACACATGACCAACTGCCGACAACAAGAAGGAGGTATAGATTATGGGGGTCTTTGTCTGTGTATGGGTTGAAACTTTTGTGAGTGGTTGTGGGTACGTTTGAGAATGGTTGATATTGGACTGAAGAGGGCGGAGATCGCGTTGTCCTTCTTAACGGGCGAGCATCGTATTTGGCACGATAAATCGAAAGGTTGATTGGATGTCGAAGAAGCTCTAACTGATCATGTTGGATAAACTCTATTGGGTGTAACTTTTTGATGTTTTTGGAAACTGATGTATAATGGTTGTCATTGGAAACTGATGTATAATGAGATGGAATCAAGCACTGCAATTTCTTGCACTGATTTAATGTCTAACCAGTTTTAGTTGTAAGCAGCCTTGTCTAAGAAATGGGCAAGAAGTTTTTGGTTGTATACTGCATTGTGTAATAAATATACTATAATGCGAAAGTTGTATACTTCATTGTGTAAGAAATGCACAACAATGGGAATGTTGTATACTTCATTTTGTAGAGAATATACTATAATGTTGAGGATATACACTTCCCTGTATAAGAAATATACTATAATATGTTAGTCGTATACTTCATTGTGTATACTTTAATCTATTATATGGATTATTTTGTGTTTAATGAAATTCAAATAAGGACAATGGTATTATTGTTAATGTTCATGAAGATAAATTTGACTAATGTTAGGTTATAAAATGGTTATATGAACTTACATGGACAAGAGTACCAAAAAAATTTCATTAACTTATATGGACTTACATGAACATACATGACAATGTATGAACATACATGAACTTACTTGAGGTTACTTCGCTTTATGATAATTTGGTCATGATTCAAACCTTGCATGGGTAATACGACAAAAGGTTTCATGAACTTACAAATACCAACAAATGTAAAATTATTGTGTTACTTCATTTTACGATAGATTGATCTTCATTTTACTTCATTAACCTACCAACAAATGTGAGGTTGATGTTTTACGTCAATAAATATATTGTAACTAAGCACGTTAAAACGATTAAGAGTCGTTATTTATGCCAATTTGAACTTATTTATACTGCATCTTATTTTTCGTTACCAGTAAAACACATTACATTAATTTCTCTTTTTTTTTTATCTTTATTTTGTCCTTATTGACCAAATTATCCTTGAAAATCCATATGTTATGGACAAAATTACCCTTTCATTTCAAGTATTTTGGACCAAATTCCCCTGAATTTGGTCTTTGTGAACCAAATCGTCTTGAAAGCCATCAAACCCTAAATAAGATTCTCGAATCAACTTCTCCATGAGTAGATCACTGCAATCAAGTACCAATGACGGTGCCATTTCACAGCTGACCTACACTTCTCAGTATTGTCATTGTCGTCAGATTCCTCCAGTTCGAATTGTTGGTCCAAAAAGAGGCACGAAAGGTCAACTATACTTTAAATACAATTCATGTAGATTTTTCTCTTGGTGCCATCCAAATGTAGAATCGATGTCACTATCTTTGACTGCTGTTGCTGTTAAGAATTATGGTTGTGGATGCATTGCATTAGTTGACCGGGTCAGAGCCCTTGGTTTGATCGTTGGGTTCTTAGAGATGGCCATTTTTTCCATTGTTGCTATAGGTCCATTGGATTTGTTGCTAAAATGATATAATCGATCCATCTCGTTTGGATCAGTAGTCGAATTTGATTCATTGGAATCATTGTATTGTGTATTTCAATTGTGTTAATGCAAGTGTTGTTTGACAATCCATGATGCAAAGTGATAGATTTATACCATAAATCTTATATAATGGACTACAATGAATCCTTTGTGTACTTAACTGTTAACACATTTGATAGATGCAGTCCATTCTATACAACATCTGTGAAAAATTGTACTGTAATCATACTGATCTATATTATGCAATTACACACAACATATCATAACAACTCATTAATACAGAGTCACAATACAGAGTATCATAGCGTACATAATACATCATAATTATACAGTTTCATAGCCAACAAAATAGATCATACTACAGAGTCTCAATACAGAGTATCATAGCGTACATAATACATCATAATTATACAGTTTCATAGCCAACAAAATAGATCATACTACAGAGTCTCATAATACAATGGTTACTTAATTTCTTATACAACATGACAGCCGAGAGTTGTTACCCTTCGAAGGGATTCTAACATGTCCTAATGTTATGCCCGCGTCTTTTACATCACGTACATTTGATTGGCCGCAACATAACTTGAGATGGGATTCTTCTTGTCCTCTGACGTCCTTACTGTGTTGAAACATTAGGCAGGATAATAGGTGTTTGAGTCTGGTTATGTTTGAAATCAGGCTGTGTAGATGCATTCGGCATTGGATTGATGATATCCTTATAGTTAATCTTGTATCTCTCGATTCTGAAGTAGCTGTCACAATACCTATGCAAAACTTCGTCATTTGCCTTTATGCATGCACAGATGTGTTGACAAGGAATTCGATTCAACTGCCACACTCTACAACTGCATTTTCTTTCAAGCAAGTTCATAACATGAGTTCTTTTTTGATCAACTACCTCCAACGTTGTAGGCTTGCACGAGTTAGGTTTAGTTCATGGCTTCCTGCATACGACTCAGACAAATTCTTTTATGGTACAGGACATAACACCGATGGGCCTTTTCAAGACTCTTTTCTCATCTTTCACACATGAATTTCATGATTTGTACACGTATTTTATCCATCATTGTTGTGATCGGTAGGTGACGAGCATCTCGAATCCAACTGTTAAAGCTTTCTGTCAAATTGTTTGTCAAAATACCCCATCGACAACCAAGGAACAAAGCGTTGGACCAACACTCCGGATGAGAATCAGTCATGAATTGGCGAGCTAGCGGCATCGTTCCAATAATCTTGTTGATGTTACTCTGAAATTCATCGATCGTCATTACATATACAACATTCTTGAAAACAGTCATCCAATTATTCTTGTTCAATATTGGATACTTTTTTAGCACCTCCAAAATTGAGAACAAACTGAGAGATATGCAAACATCATATATAGATTGAAAAGACAAAGTTTAAGAGGTGGATTGATGGATGTTGACCTGATTCTTGAAGTTGTCAACAAGATGTCGAAGACAATAAGAATGAAGAGCTCCAGGAAAGCACAATAGTATCGCTCGTAAAAGTCCACTATGACGATTAGAGAAAAATACATATCGATGCCAAACTCCACCATTGAAGACCGACATAGCATTTACCAGCTGGAGAAAATTCATTCTCAGTTCTCGTTGTTTTCGACACCAAAAATACCAAATGCGATCGGCAAAAGACCACTGATTTGTATAAAAACACACACCATTTCTTTATTCTAAATGTTTGTTTTATGCCTCTTGTACTGTCTAATTAGTTTTGTTAGCGCCTTTTTATCTTGGAATGTTGGTACTGCTGCGTTATTATGTTTTTTGCGGATTGACGCGAAATTTGGAACAAAATGAAGAAGAATGGCAAGTCATGAGGTCCAAGGCTGGAAATTCACGATTTTCGTCGTTTCATGTGCCTTGAGAGCTAATACGGTAAAGTTTCACATTGATAAGCTAGATTAGCGAGTTTTGATGTGTTGTATAAGTTTATAGAATTTTAGGACGTCGTTTAGTATTTTTTGTAATAGTTTTAGGTGATCAGCACGCTTGTTGCGGCCACTACAAGAGTGTCGCGGGCAGGCTGCAGGAGGTCGCGGGCGCGACGGCTACAGGTCGCGGGCGTGACAGGTGATTTTTAGCAAAATTCGGATTTTTAATGTGTCGAGGGCGTGACGCTTGCTTGGTCGTGGCCGCAACTGTTTTCTAGATGCAAAACATTAATTTTCAGTCGTCAGATCAATCTGATTTCGACAATGCCCATAAATACATGTTGTTAGGGTTCTTCTCAGAGGGCATTGAGCACAAAAATGATAGAGGCGATCAGAGGAGGTGGTGGTGCGAAGAGGGGAAGCTTTGGAGGGTTTTGATCAAGCTATTCAAGGAGAATTGATCCACGATTCGTTTGTATTGCTTTGGAATCGGTTTGGAATGTGATTTGTGCTGTAAAACCTTCATTCTCAGTTATTTATTCTTTGCAAAATGTTTGTTTTTGATGCTATGATTCATTCCATGCTTTGATTGATGCATATGCGTGAGTAGATCATAAGTAGGGATGCCTTGATGAACTTTGATGACCTTAGATCATGAGATGAAGCATTTATGATTAAAACCAGAGATGTTAATGATGAATATGTTGCATGAAACCTATAGAACTATTGTATAACATATGTTTATTGGATTGATCATTTAATATACATAGGTTAGAGCTATAAGTCGCGCTAAGTGATTTATTTGGTAGCAAATTGATACATTATGATTCAAGCTAATTGTCATATATAATCAGTGTTTTATATGCATGTGACATGATAGTTTAAGCTAATTGCTATTCATGTTATGAATGGTCTTTCCATGTTTTGAATCAACTCTTTTGATGAAACCATGTTTGAGCTAATTGAAATGGTTTTAATTTATTGAGTTAGTTTGACTATCCGAGCTAATTGAAAGTTAGAAACTAAGGAACTTAATGAGTTAAGCCAAAATTCATTACAACTATTCTATATTGATCATTACATCTAAAATTCAGATATATCAATGATTGATCTAGGTGACTCAAAAGGAATTCAATTATCATCCCTACATTTCTCCCAACTTAAGAAAATTTCTTTGTATCTCAGCTCTAGTTAGTTTAGTTTTAATTTATCCTTTTAAACAATTGAAACACCCCCCATAATTCTATCTTACTCTTACCCCCCTTAGAATAAAAATTACTCTAAATTAAGTTTAGGTCGACACTCTCTGTTCCCTGTGGGATCGACCCCTACTCCCATATCTACATTAGTATAGCTTGGTAAAAACAAATTGGTACTTTTTACGACAAACGTGAAAGTCGTCATAATTACAGCCTTGGCAGACTTTGCATCACCATCTTTTGCAGTAGCACTAAAAAGACAACCTTTGTATCTATGTTTGATGAACGTCCAATCCAAGAAGATAGCAGGTCTGCATCCACTCACAAAATCAATCACGCACGTTCTGAAACAAATGAACAACCGCTTGAATTAAGAAGTATTATTCTCGAGTTCGTACTCCACTAGCCTTCCTGGATTTTTCATCTTCAAGGTACTATCTTAATTGGTCAAAAGACCATCTTGTTTTACCATGGATTTCTCCTAAAGCAACTTCCTTGCCACGTCAAGCATGATGATATTGAAGTTGAACTTCATAATTCCGTTGAATATCGATCGTGATCTCGATAGGCCAATAGTTCATAGTCTATCTCATCTTTCTTTTCATAATATTAGAAACGCATACCGCCTTTACTTTTGGATGTCCTCTACTCGTTAAACCAATCTCACATCTATGTGTTAGATCACAACGTTGTATTGTAAATTCTTCTGATCTTTTGGATCTCGCCGTATAGATACACCACTTGCAGTGCAAACAACAATTACCTTCTCGCTATCACTTTTTCTGAACTTAAAATCACAGTTTGTCACACTAGCATAATTTCTTGTGGCTACACGGAACTTATCCGCATTAGCAAACACCTGACCTGTTCCAGAAATACAGTCGCGCCAAGCCTCGAGGGATATGTTCTCACTAATTGGAGCTGTAACGGAAGTTGGACTATCATCATGTACAGACCAAAAAAACAAAGTTCTAAAATAAAATAAAATATTAGGATCTGTTCAAAATGTACAAAAAATATTACTGTAAAGTATCTAGTATATATAAAATATTTCAATATAAGTACCGCATTAGATTCTAATTGCATCACCTTTATCAAATATGTATACTGCACCATACCTATTATGTAAATGATGTGAAACACTTTATACTGCAATCATCTTACAAAACAAGAGTAACAATATTTACACTGCATCAGTTCTAATATCGACAAACGCTTATAATATCTATACTGCAACATGTATATCATGAATTTGAAAGTTTCAAATCATTACTGCGAATGAGTTATTTTATATCATAAAATACAATATATATACTACATTCCTTATAAAAAAAAAATCAGATTTCTAGCCAAGTACATGCAAACATAAATATCTGGCAATATTGAAATTTTACCTTGTTTCTTGCTTAACACTAGAAGAAGAAAACCTAGTAAGAGGAGGATCTGTTTTCTTGTTTGTCACCATTTCAATTACACCTAACATTGCACATGCGTAAACATAACACATGTTCGACTCATCACTATCATCAGTTAGAGTAACATAAGTTCGAAATTGAGGAGCAAAATACCTCAATGTGATCAAAAGAGGATTAATTTGAGGGTTTTTTTTTTTTTTTTTTTTTTTTGTTTTCTTAAAAAAAATCAAATGGGGACATTTTTTTACGGATACAAATGGAATGAATATCATCTTGAAATTTACAAAGAGTAACGACCTTGATGTCGAGTGATTAAAGTAATTCTTGACTCTCAATATTAAGGGCCGTCATATCAATGTACACTGTTCTGCTCAACTCGGTTTAGCTTCAAGAAACTGAATGAAATTGTGAATCGGTGAAATGTGAAATTGAATGAAAAGAAGAGATGAATTGAATTCAATATGGTGTGGTGTTTGTTGAAACAATTTCATTCGCTGTCGTGAGAAATTGAGAGCCAAGATATAGAGGAAATGCGCAATAATGGAGGAGAAGAAACCAATGGTGTTGGTCAATATAAATCCCATATAAATTGTTTGTTTAAGTCACAAATTCCTCAAGTTTGAGTAAAATATAAGGATTGGTTCAAGGACTGAAATGCGTATTGAGGAAGTGAATGAATGATAGGTAAAACTTAAAAAAGGGATTTTTATTCAATTTTCCGTACTAATTAAAGTTTTTATAAATCATAATGACTGTTACCAAACAAGGACTCAATTGAAGGATGCAACACAACAAAGTTGGTGAAACATAACAACGAGGTTGATGGGTCCAAATAGCAACATCTCCCCCTTGTTCTCCTTTCCCAGTTTGCGTTTCCTCTGCACTTTGAGCAAAACAACTATCATCAGCTTCACTTGCAGGTTCTGCTCATCTCATTTCTAGCTCAGTTCCATCTTCATTGTACCATGTCTCACCAGACGGTATCCGAATAGATCTTTTCTGCTTTTTTCACTTGCATCCTTGATTTCCAAGCCTTCAATGTCAAAATCGGTGACCATTTCGATCTGATTTCGATGCTTTGATTTCTGGGTCCGAACAGGGTGGATTTTTGCTGGCTATAAAGAACTGATATGGAGAGGAGTGTTGAGAATTCAAGAATTGGACAAAGAGGGTATCGTGTTCAAGCTCCATTTGTGAGTCTCTGACTGTGATTTTGTCCGATTTTTGTTGGAATTATGTGTTTTTAGGATTGCCTAGTTGAAGAATTTGGATTTAGATTGTGAATTTTTTGTCGGTGCCGGAAATGGGGTTTGGTCTTGATTGGAGTAATGTGCATTTTTTTGTGTTGATTGTAAAATGCTTGGGAGTTGAGGTGGTTGTTTAATTTAATTATCATGGGTGTTCATCCATTACTGAGTCCTGACATCCAAATGCCGTAAGCTGACAGTTGAGATATCTAAGTGCATGAATATGACTGAAAATGAAGACCAAAACATGGATAGACTGCAGAACAGTTGCTTTGAGATTATGCCTCTTTATAGAACCAAATATTACTTTTATTTATGTACTTGGGTGCTCCTTTCGCCGTGTTTGGCTTTACAACTGTTTTGCTTGGTATACCAGCAATGCTACAACATTTCAAGTTTCAACCATCTGATGGCGGATGTATGGAAGTAAAAAGAATCAAAGATGAATATGAATGGCCATGGTCATTCCTTTTAATTTTTTTTCTAATCTGCTTTTTCGCCATTTTCATGCTGATGTGTGCAGGTTGATTCTGTGTCGTGCTACTGCAAAGCAGATGCTGGTTTGAGAACAGTTGCCGGGGCGAGCAAGTTTGTCCCGGGTTCCAAACTTTGTATTCGACCTGACATAAATCCTCGAGCTCACAAGTCCAAGAATTTCCGTAGGGATAGAATACGAGTTCAGCCACCTCTTTTACCAGGACTTCCTGATGACCTTGCCATCGCTTGTCTAATTCGAGTTCCACGTGTCGAACACAGAAACCTTCGCCTTGTATGCAAGAGATGGCACCGCCTCCTCGCAGGAAACTTCTTCTACTCTATGAGAAAAAGTCTAGGAGTGGCCGAAGAATGGGTGTATGTCATGAAAAGGGACCGTGATGGTAAAACCTCGTGGCATGCCTTTGACCCCACCTACCAGCTTTGGCAACCGCTTCCCCCTGTTCCAATCGAGTATTCAGATGCCATAGGGTTCGGCTCTGCTGTCCTTAGTGGCTGCCACCTCTACTTATTTGGAGGAAAAGA